>PVKS010003784.1:24569-100241 GCA_004027875.1 Aplodontia rufa
TTGTTAGATATCTTTCCTCACTGTCCTATATCTTCCATGCTTGCTTCTTATATATTGTAGGAAATTTTCCTTAGTAAGTTAACTTCATTAATGCCTTTGTGATTAGATTATTGAAGTCTCTGAATGACATTCCTTTGGTAAAGGCTGTACTGGACTGTACTTATTTTCTCATACCCAGATTGAAATTTGAGCTTCCTGGTCACTAGTCTGTGTGGGGATAAATTGATGGCCTTTGCCACTTTGTGGACATCAATTTGCCCTTCTGCCTGACCTGGCACCTATCTCTGACCTGCAAAACTCTGAATTTAGGCTTCACTGCTTAACTTTGTTCATATAGAACACTCTGATTAACTATTTTGAGCTTCTTTATTTATAAAATAGTTAAAATAGTATGTTAATTCCCTTTTTTTTTTTTTTTTGTCACTATGACTAAAATACCTGATAAGAAAAACTTAATGGAGGAAAAGTTTAGCTGGGTACAGTGGCACACACATATAATCCCAAAGACTGGGGCGTCTGACGCAGGAGGATTGCAAGTTCAAGACCAGTCTCAGCAACTTAGTGAGGCCCTAAGCAACTTAGTGACTGTCTCAAAATAAAAAATTAAACGGGCTGGGAAGTATAGCTCAGTGGTTAAGTTCCCCTGGGTTGACATTGTCAGTTTCCTTGTAGGAATTACCCAGTGTAAATGGCTGTTCTTAGCTCATGGCAATGGTAATGTATTTTCAACGTGTGTAAACAGTAGGGTACATTTGCAATGGTACTGTGACAGAAAGGAAATTGAACTGTGAATCAGGAGATAGAAGTTCTAGTTCTGAATGTATTCCCGACCTATAGTTTGCATGTTATTTATCCACATTTGTTTCCATTATCTGTGTGCTTAAATTATGATCATGCCTGTTTGACTACTTAATTGTTGTAAGAATCAATGACAATGGTGAGACATTCTAAAAATGTTGTAAAACAGTGCTCTACTCAGTAGGTAATTTAGCATATAGCATAATGGCGAGTTGTAGAGCCTAATTTGGATTTGTCTTTTTTTGGGGGGGTGGATTGAACCCAGGGTCACTTAACCACTGAGCCATATCCCCAGCTGTCCCTTTTTAAAATGTATGTGTGTGCGTGTATATATAAGTATGTATATATATATTTTTATATATATATATATATATATATATATAAAGTTTGAGACAGGATCTTGTTAAGTTGTAGAGAATCTCATTAAGTTGGTGAGGCTGGCCTCCCACTTGTGATCCTCCTCTTTAGCTTCCTGAGTTACTTGGATTACAGATGTGTGCCACTGTACCAGCTCTTTTTACTCTTTTAATGTATCTTTTGAAGACCACGGTAGTTCTTAATTTTGATATAGTTTAATTTATAAAAATGTTCTGTTCTAAATTGTGCTTTGCTATGATAATGATGAAATCTGTGCATAATCTAAGGTCACAAAGATACTCTTGTATGTTTTTTCTAAAAGTTTTATAGTTTTAAGTTTTCATGTCTGATCCTTTTTGAGTTAATTTTTGTATATGGTGCAAGGTATGGATCATGTTCAGTTTTTTTTTTACAATTTTAAAATTGTAATTATTAGTATATATGGTACAAAATAATGGGTTTCTTTATGACATTTTAATACATTTTAAAACATGCATATAACATACTTTGATTGTATATATCTTCCTTATTACCCTCTTTTACTGTCCCTCCTCCTCCTCATCTTCCCTTTTCCTAAAAATCCCCCTTCTACTATCATGTCTCTTTTTTTTTCATAGGAGAAAACATGCTACTTTTCTTTCTGTGTCTGACTTAATTTGCTTGGATCATTATCTCTAGTTTTATACATTTGTGTTCCGCTTTTTAAAAATTTCTTTTACGTGTGGATGTTCAGTTGCAACACTGTTTATTTACAAAGCTTATCTTTTTTTTGTTTACGTTTGCACTTTTGTTTAAAATCAGTTGTCCTTCTACGTATGATTCTTTCTGGAATCTGTACTCTGTTCCATTAGCTGTTTGTCCAGTGTGTGTGTGTGTGTGTGTGTTACTGAGGACTGAATCAGGGCCTTGCTCATCCTGGGCAAGTGCTCTATATCCCTGGCCCTATTTGTCTATCTTTTTAACCCTGTACTACATTGTTTTGAATGTTGTAGCTTTATAATAAAGGTTGAAATCATATTGGTTAGTCTTCTGTTCCTTTTATCCGCATTTGGCCGTCTTAGGTCCTTGCATATTCACTAGAATTTGTCAATTTCCACAAAAAACTTGGAATTTTGATGATATATATGATCTCCAGGTCAGTTTGTAGAGAATTAATATATTAACAGTTTTCAGGCTTCTGAATCATGAACATGGACTATTTCTCCATCTTTCCATTTATTTAGGTTTTCTTTGTTTCAGCATGTTTTGTAGTATTCAGTGTGTAAGATTTATGTATCTTATCAAATTTATTTCTTTTTTTTTTTTTTTTTTTTTTTAAAGAGAGAGGGACAGTGAGAGAGACAGAGAAAGAGAGAAACAACTTTATTTAGTTTTTCACATGGCCCTAGTTGCTCCAACACTCAGTTGTGTACATGGTGCTGGGGTTTGAACCCGGGTCCTCGTGCTTGCCAGGCAAGCACCGAAACCGCCGAGCCACCGCTCCAGCCCCTCAAATTTATTTCTAATTTTTGTATTTTTGATGCTATTATAAGTAGTTTTATTACTGTTGCTTGTGAATACAGAATTTTACTTCTTTCCAGTTTGAATGCCCTTTATCTGACTAGAACCTTTAATAAAAATATTGAATAGAAGCATAGAAGTAGACATTCCTATTTTGGTCCTGATCTTAGGAAGAAAATATTCATTTGTTAACCATCAAACATGATTTTATCCATATGTGTGTTTTTGTTGTAAGTAATTTTTTTTTTTTAAGGAGAGTGAGAGAGAAAGCGGTAATTTTTTTTTTCATCTGTTTTTTGTTTTTCCTCCACTTAGTGTGTATGTGGTGCTGGGGATTGAACCCAAGTCTTCCAAGTACTCTACTTTTGAGCAGCCTCTCTAGACCTAGATGTATGATTTTTTTTATGGATGGTCTTTATTGGGTTTAAGGAGTTCTCTATTGTTCCTGCTTTTTTGAGAGGTTGGTTTTTTGTTGTTTGCTTGTTTTGCTGGTACTGGGTATTGAACCTAAGGGTACTCACTGAGTTTCCTTTTGCCCCCAGACTTTTTTTTTTTTTTTGAGACAGGGTCTTGCCAAGTTGCTCAAGCTGGCCTAGAATGTGCAGTCTTCCTGCTTAGGTATCCTGAGTGCCTGGGATTACAGGCATGTACCACTGTACCTGGCATGTGGAAAAGTTTTGATCAGGAATGGGTGTTAGATTCAGTCAGATGCTGCTTCTGCGTCTATTATTATTATAAAAAGACTTACTTTATTCTGTATACTACTCTGCTCTGAAGTTGTTTGATATTACAATTGCAGCATTTATAAATGCATACATCGCAGCTTTCTTTTGCTTAGTGCATTATATCTTCCTGTTAACCTGTTTGGTTTTTTGATTAACCTATTTGAAGTATGCTTGTTGTTGGGAGTATATAGGTAAATCTTGAAATCTTATTGTTGATGTTTAATTCAGTCTAATAATCTCAGCTTTTTAATTTGCTTAGATCCCTTGCATTTAGTGCAGTTATTGATGTGGTTAAGTTTATTATATTGCTATTTGCTTGGTTCTCCCTTTTCTTCTGTTGTCTTTTTTTTTTCTTTTTCTGCCTCCTTTTAGATTAGTTGAATATTTTAATGATTCTATTATGTCTTTGCTGGGTTTTCTAACTATAATTTAATGTTTTGCAAGATTATTGTTTGCTTTAGGGTTTATAGTATACATATTTAAGTAATTATTGTCTACCCTCATTTTATATAATATTATTTCCTCATATGAATGTTACAAGTTGTAGTTTTTATCTCCCCTCTGGGTCTTTGTGCTATTGTTAAAATTCCAAACTATATTTTTCTTATTTTTGCCTAAATAGTTTTTTCTTGAGGTAAAATATATATAAGATTTGCCATTTTAAATAATTTTTCAGTGAACAGTTCCATGGCATTAGATACATATTGTTGTGTAACTGTTGCCACCAGCCATCTCCAGAACTTTTTATCTTCCTTGATTGGACTCTGTACCCATTAAACAGTAATTCTTTTTCTGTCCTCACCCCAGTCCCTGACAACTACCATTCTACTTTCTGTCCCTTATTTGATTAGTCTAGGTGCCTCATATAAGTAGAATGATAAAATATTTGGCCTTTTATGACTGGCTTATATTACTTAGCCTAATATCTTTAAGGTTCATCCATGTTATAGTATGTGTCAGAATCTAAGGCTAGATAATTTTTTCTTACATACAAATACTTTCGTTTAGCCACTCATCCCTTGAAGAATAGTTTGACTGTTTCTACCTTTTGACTGTTGTGGATAATGCTGTGGACATTAGTGTAGATTTTAGTCTCCTTTTGGTTGTATACTCAGTAGTAGAATTGCTGAATCATTTAAAATCTTAGTCAATTTGGGCTTCTTTAACAAATTGCCATAGATTGAATGGCTTATACACCAAAAATTTATTTTTGACAGTTCTAGAAAGTGGAGGTCTAAGATCAGGCTGCCAGCATGATTGGGTTCTAGTAAGAGCCTACTTCCAGGTTGTATACTGTTGACTTCAGTTTGTATCCTCACCTAGTGGAAAGAGCTAGGGAACACTCTTGAGTTACTTTTGTAAGGACACTAATGATATTTAGTATTCATGAAGTTTCCACTCTTATGAACTAATTACCTCTGCAAGGCTCCACATTAGGCAGTGGGATTTCAGTATATGAATTTGGGGTAAGGAACATAGTCCATAATATATGGTAAATATTTTTAGCTTATGAGAAACAGTCACACTGTTTACACTAATCTCTTAAAAAGTAAGGAAATGGCAATAATTTTAATCTAAGCATTTGTCCTTTCCATTGTTGCTTTTTTCCTTTGTGTAAATCTATATTTCTATCTGGTATCATTTTCCTTCTTCATGAAGGACGTAACATATTTGTGATGCATGTCTGCTGCTCATTTAAAAAGATTAGACTGGTTTTTAAATTATCATGTTTAAGAATTCTTTATCTATTATGGACACAAGCCCCTTTTAATCTGTGACTTGCTTTTTCACTTTCTTAATGGGAATTGAACCCAGGGGTGCTTAATCACTGAGCCACATCCCCAGCCATTTTCATTTCTTTTTTGAGTCAGGGTCTCACTAAATTATGTTTAGTGCTTCTCTAAGTTGCTGAGGCTGATATCAAACTTCAGATCCGCTTGCCTCAGCCTCCCAAATCTCTGGGATTATAGACGTGCACCGTTCTTATCTAATGGTGACTTAATGAAGCACAAAGCTTTTAATTTTGTGAAGTCTAATATAATAATCTTATGATTTCTGCTTTTGATAGCATACTAGAAATCATAGTCTTAACTTACATATGAAGATTTACCTCTTTTCTCCTAGAGTTTTATAGTTTTAGCTTTTATATTTAGTTCTGTAATCGCTTTGCATGTGTGAGGTGGGAGTGCAAATTTATTCAGTTGTTTCATCACCATTTGTTGAAAAGATTGTTCTTTCCCCCTTTGAATTATCTTGGTCCCTTTGTGAAAGATCAGTTGATCATAAATACTAGGTTTTTATTTTTGAATGTTCAGTTCTCTTGATCTCCTTTATCTTATTATTGTTTATATGTTTAAGATTTTTCTTTTTTCATTGATTTTGGTTACAATATGCATGGTAGTTTTCTTTTATGTTTCTTGTAGTTATGGTTCATTAAACTTCTGTGTCTATAGGTTTATTATTTTCATAAAATTTGGACAAATATTGGTTAGTATTTCTTAAAAATGTTCTCCGTCCTCTCTCCAACCTCCCTACCCCAGTTTGAGATATCACAAAAGAATTGACATCTGTGTCAGTGCTTGGTTTTAGTTGATTGTCCTCAGTGTGGGTCATATTTTCTTGCACTTTGCATGTATATTTTTCTGCTCGTTATCGATAATTTTTGTTCTTTTCCCATCTTTTGACTCTGTGTGTTTCACATTCTATTGCTGCATCTTCAAGTTTATTTGTGTTTTATTTTTGTTGTTTTTGTTTTTTCTAGTGCAAGGTGTAATCTCCTGTTCTCATGTGATGTAATTTTTCTAGTATTGTTTCTTCTGGCCTTCCTAGAGATAAAGTTCCACCAGGTTCCTGTCACTTCACCCTCTGACACTACTATATTGAAGTGTTCATCTCAAGAAGTTTAATTTGGGTTGTTTTTATACTTTCTATATCTGCTTGAGTTTTTGACAATCTTAATAACTTTAAATTATCTTTGCCTACTAACTTTAACATCTGTGTCAGTGCTTGGTTTCAGTTGATTTATCTTCTCATCGTGAGTCATATTTTCTTTCACTTTGCATGACTGGTAATTTTTTACTGGATTCCTGACATTGTGAATTTTACCTTGTATACTGTCTATTTTTTTTATTCTTATAAATGTGCTTGATATTTAGCATGAGATGCAGTGAGTTATTTGGATGCCCTTTGATTCTCTCTGGTTTTTGATTCACTCTTTTTAGGTGAGATTAGAATAGTGCTTTATCTGGAATTCATTATTGTCTTTTACTGAAGCAGTATCTCTGTCTATTCTAATCTGTATCTCGTAAATTTTGAAAATTTCCAATTTGGCTGGTGGCAACAGATCCAGTGCTATGGGAGATACATACTCTTCACCTTTAATCTTTTTGGGTGATTCCCTAGATTTGAGTTGTTTCTTTACACCTTCGCAATACTTAAGATCTGAATAAATAGGATTTTTCTCTTTGCAGCTGTTTTGTCTATGTTACTCAGTTCAGATCACTTTTTTTTCCAATAGTCTCATTTTTTTACCTCAATTCAGAGAATCTAGGAGATTCTGCCTGGGTTTTCTCCTCCACTTGAGCCTTGGAGTTGTTTCAAGATAGTTAAACTAGAGTAGTAGGGGTTACCTCAGTTGTTCCTCAGTTTTCAAGGATCATTGTTCTTTGTTGCTTGGTCATAGTGTCTTACACACCATTGTTTAATATAGTTTTGTCCATTTTTAATTTGTTTCAGGTTAAACAGATGTCCCTTTCACTTAATTTTTCTTGGGACAAATTCATTCTAGATGAAGTTTTCTATTTGGACTTCACAGAGATCAATTTTAAAATACTTGGTAGATTTTAAGAAAATTTGTTCACATTGAAACAGTTAATTAAAACCAAATTAATAGAAAATGCCATTTTCTTCTTAGCATTCAGAGGTAGTAAATAAACAAGATGAGGGTGAGACATACTGCTTTGTGGGTACTTAAAATTAAATGTATAGGACAGGATTTCTTTTTTTGGTTTTTTTTTAATTAATACATTTATTTGTTGAATAATCAAACATGCTTCTAATGAAACAATATAATATAAATATATAAATTCTGAAAATTAGATCTACCCCCTAGTGCCCAATTACCCACCAATTCCCCCCCCCTTCCCAGTACATCTCTACAAATGCCTTACGTTGTATGTCATTACACCTTTTCAGGATTTAACACCTGATAATAGACCATCTTTCTCAATGGCCAGGCTCTAGTTCCAGCCTCCACAGATGAGTGAAGACATTCGACTCTTGGTTCTCTGGGTTATGCTGACTTCACTCAGCATAATTTCTTCCATAGCCATCGATTTATCTTCAAAGCCTGTAATATCGTTTCAAATTGCTGAGTAGAACTCTATGGTATATCTGTACCACAGCTTTGGATCCATTCATCCAGTGAGGGACATCTGGGTTGTTTCCATAATTTAGCTATCGTAAATTGAGCTGCTATGAACATTGATTTTGCTGGGTCGCTGTAATGTGCTGATTCTAAATCCCCTGGAAAAATACCCAGGAGAAGAATAGCAGGATTATATGGTAGATTCATCCCTAAGTTTTGAGGATTCTCCGCACTGCTTTCCCGAGGGGCTGTACCAGTCTGCAGTTCCACCAACAGTGTGCTAGTGTGCCTATCTCTCCACAGCCCTTTCAGCATCTATTATTGTTTATATTCTTGATTTTTGCCAATCTGACTGGCGTGAGGTGATATCTTAATGCAGTTTTCATTTGCATTTCTCTGATTACTAGTGATTTAGAGCACTTCCTCATGTATTCATTGGCTTGAGCAATATAGTACAGGATTTCTTAAACAAGATAATACACATAACAGTGAGACAGATTGATTCATTTACATTAACTTTTTAATTTTAAAAAACTTACTTGATTTTTAAATTTTTTTACATTAACGTTTAAAACTCATTTTCCTTTAAAAATATCAACAAATAAACAGTTAACATTTGTGGAGTATTTACTATATGCCAAGCACTCTTCTAAGTACTTTAAGTGTGTAGTAAGTCATAAGATCTTTATAACTCTTGAGCTGGGTTATTGTATTATCCTCACTTTTCAGATGCAAGTGAGAAGAAATATAAAAAGTGGCCAGGCATGGTGGTGCATGGCTGTAATCCCAGCTACTGGTGAGGCTGAGGCAGAAGGATCACAGCTTAAGGCTAGTCCAGGGAACTTGGTGAGACTGTTTCAAAATAAAATAAAAAGACTAGGGAGATACTCAGAGGTAGAGCACCCCTGGATTTAATCCTCAGTTCCACTCCCCACAAAAGCAATCAGCTACAGATTGAAAAGATTATTAAGATTATGTAACATAATTCACAAAGCATGAACTATATTGAGCTTCTGCAGTTGAACAAGAAAAAGATACCCATTTAAAAATGGGCAAAAGAGGAGCTGGAGAGGTGACTCAGCAGTTGTGGCGCTTGCCTGGCATGTACAAGTATGTGGGTTCAAACCCCAGCACCCATGTATGCAGCTAAGTGTCAGAGCAACGAAAGCCATGTGAAAAATTCAATAAAAATTGATTCTGTCTCTCTCACACTGTCCTTCTCTTAAAAAAAAAAAAAAAATGGGCAAAAGAGTCAAGCAAGATGGTACATCCTGTAATCCCAGCTACTTGGGAAGCTAAGGCAGGAAGATTACAAGTTCAAGGCCAGCATGGGCAATTTAGACCCTGTCTCAAGACAAAAAAACAAAAAGGAGCTGAGGATGTAGCTTATGGGTAGAGTGCCTCTGGGTTCACTTCTTAGTCCTGCCAAAAAAATTTTTTTAAATAAATAATGACATGAAAATGGACAAAAGATACAAACAAGAGAAGAAACATGTATTCTGCAAGCTTGTATAAGCTAGTGGTAGTATACAACCCGTTGGAAAACATTTTGGCAGAATCTCGTAATAATAAGGAACTGCCTACCCTACAACTGAGCAAATCTTTCCCTAATAATACTCCCTAAAGAAATTGTTCCACAAGGATACTGGAATATGCATAACAGCATTGTTTATAACAGGGTTTGATCATTTTTTTTTGAGAGGCCAGGTAGTAAATACTGTAAGCTTATGGACCATGCCTCTCAGTGAAAACTACTCAATTCCTGTGCTAAAGCAGCCAAAATACAAAAAAGAATAGGTCTGCCTGTCCAATCAGCTGATTTGCCTAGCTGTAGTTTGCTATAGAGTATAGACTGTGGTAAAAAAAAAAAAAAACAAAAAAAACCACACACACAACATAGTTGCCCATTGGTAGGAGAATGTGTACATAATTGTGTTCAATAGAAGAATTTTTCTAAAGTGGTGAAAATGAATGAATGGAACTTCACATGTCAACGGGATTAATTCATACTAACCTAATGAAGGAAAAAGCAAGTGGCATAATAAAAAGTTGCTTTACCTGTGTGTAATTATGTAGTAAAAGTATAAAGAAATGCAGAATAGTCACCAAAATAGGATAGTGGCTACGTCTTGGGATATGGAATAAGGATGTAATCCATGAAGTGTAGAAGAGGATACCCTTGCTTTAGTGATATTTTATTTCATTGTTATATTACTTGTTTTTAGTTTTGAATTTCTTAAATCTTTCATAATAAATTTTAAAAGAATTAGAAGCATGTAGCATTGGTTAGAAAAAATATTTGTTGTTCACTCCAAGGTTGATTGTCACTTAGCTCATTCTTCCTTCTGCTCACATAACCTGGCTCATTGGCCTCTCACTCACTGAGAGAGAGCTTTCAACTCTTAGGCCTAAGAAAGATCAAACCTATAAGAGGATGATCCGTGTGCCCAGTCTGCTACCCTAATTAGTTTTCTAACAAGATCATTTTTCTCTAGCCTCATTTATTTTGCTTTTTGGAGTATACTTAACTGTTCTGAGAGAAAGGATCTAAAGTTCTTAATGGAGACCACATAAGCAAAGGATTGCCTTTGGCATTTTCATGTGTGCCTGACTTACAGAAACATTAGAATGCCTGCTTGGCATATTTGTGGGTGAGATAGTCAAAACTAAAAGCTAAAACTGAATTTATTTATAAAGAGATTGGAGAGTTATTTATTGATCATCTTTTTCCACGTGTTTCATAATCTTTCGTTAGTATATAATTCTTTCAGTTATGTCAGTAGTGTTCTCTAAACAGTTGGACTTTTTTATGAAGTTATTCCATGAGGTAACAATAGCAGTATTCGGAGCACTGACCCAGTTGCCGTGTGAAGTTACAAACAGATAAATGTCAAATCCCCACACCGTGTTTTAATGGCGACTTAATGACAGGATGAGGGGAGTGTGTAGTAAAAAAAATGTAGGGCAGCTGAGGAGCACTGTTCAGGAGATAGAGGAGAGTCCGTTGTCAGACTGGGCAAGGTGGGTATTGGAGAGACCAGCAGGGCTGTACACTCTGTGTGCCCTGAATGGTGAATGCTTTCCTGCCTAAAGTACAACATTTGTTTGTCAGTTGGTAAATGATAACTTTAGCATTTGGAGAAATTACTTCAAAGTAGGTACGATTTACAACAAGATGTAAGTTTAGTTTGTGTTCTTTTCATAGGGAGGAACTGTGGGTGTCCATTTGATGAGGGTGGTTTAGTTTTAAAGATATTGCTTATTTAAAGAGAAAGAGGTGGTAACAGATTTGAGAAAGATGTTGGTACATATGGTAATATAAAGTTACCTTTAGTCAGAACAATTAAATTGTGAAGAGGTCTTAGAACAGAAAGGACCTGTATAGTTACTTGTAGACAAAGATGCTAAATTTAGCAAACAAAAATACTAGATGGCTAGTTAAATTTGAATTTTGTTTCAGTCAGCATTTTTGTTGCTGTGACCAATAGACACAGACAAGAACAATTAGAGGAGGAAAAGGTAATTTGACTCATGGTCTGTAGACACCCAACTCCATAGCTCTGGGCCTGAGGTGAGGCTCTGGGCCTGAGGTGAGGCAGAACATCATGGCAGAATGACATGGTAGAAGAAAGTAGCTCAGAACATGTAAGTACAAAGCAGAAACAAAATATAAACCCCAGGGATAAAATGTAAACCCCAAAGACAGGCTACCTGTGACCCACTTCCTCCATTCAGTCTATACTTGCCTGCATTTGCAGCCCAGGCAATCCACATCAACAGACCAATACATTTATCAGGTTAAATAGCCCAGTCATTTCACCTATAAACTTTCTTGCTTTGTCTTAACACATGAGCTTTTAGGGAACATCTCATACCCGAACCATAATAAATTTCAAATAAATGCTTTTTAATATAGGTGTGATCCAGACATTGCATGGAATATATTTATTAAAAAATATTATTTATCTAAAATTCAAATTTAAATATCATGTATTTTTATTTGGCAATCCAGATTTGGGGGATAACTAACTTCAATAATTTATACCAAAAAGGAAATAAAACTAGTCCTAGTAAGACTGGATGTTACAATGTCTAATTTTGAGGAAATAATTGTTAAACTTTCTTTTGGACCACCTTAATTTTATCCTCTTTGGGAGGGCCTTACTAGCCATTTGCAGGCTGGATGATGTTAACAGCTGTGTTAACTTTTATCTTTGAACTTTATAATGTCAGGTCTTGATTAGTCAATAGGAAGTGAAATCTCATAATTTTCAATAAGTAAAACCAGAATTACTTAAGATGAGATCAGTGGATTTCATGTGTAATATATATGTGTATAGTTAATCACCGGAGTGCTGTATTGCAGGTATGGTAAAATAAGCAGTCAGATTCTGGAGATTTTGGGTATGGCCTGAAGATATTCACTGTCTTGTTTAATTGTTTCAATATTTATGTAGCTTGCCAAGCCAGAATGTTCACCCATATTATACTTCTCCATTTCCCCCCATTATTAGTTCCCAATATTGAACCATGGTACCTACTTCCTAAAACTGTTTTTAGGAGCTGGATGGTAGCTCAGCAGTTGGTGGTACTTGCCTGGCATGAATCAATATGTGGGTTTAAACCCCAGCACCACGTACAAAACAGTTGTGTCGAGCAACAAAAGCCTCATGAAAAACTAAATAAAAATTTTCTTTCTCTTAAAAAAAACCTGTTTTTAATGTGCTTCTTCCCTTTTATTATTGCCTCTTCTTAATTTAGACTGTAATTTTATCTGTACTCATCTTGTTACCAGTCCCCTTAATAACTCTTTCCAATACCAAAACTGCTGGAGTCCTTTTCAAAATGTGGTACTGATTATTGTATTTGTTTATTTAAGCAACCACAGTAAGTCTTCGGTCACCTTTCCTGTTGTATAATGATCCCTGTAGTCAGAATCGTTTGGGAGTTTTCTAAAATGATATGTGGTAGAATGCCATTGTGAAGGTGAGTGGTCTTATCACTTAGGTATATTAGGGCAGAAAGAAGGTCACGGACTAGTATATCTTCACAGAATGGACCCTTTGGCCCTTTTATGAGTTGATCTTTATAGGTTTTAGAGAAATCCTTCATGATTTCTCTCCAGTTTTATCTCCTTCTCCAACCTCCTCATATCCAAAACTAGACATATTATACGACAGTATTTATCATTCCTGGAGTGTCCTGTGCCATTCTACTCACCCACTGCAGGATTTTGTATAAATAAATGCCCTTTGCTTCCACTGTTTGTTTAATAAATTTACTACTAACTTTCATTCCAGATGCTTAAGTGATCCCTTTCTCCTCCCTTCCCCAGAAGACGGGGTTTTACTTTAAGAACAACCCTTAAATCTCAGTGGCTTAAAAACACAGTTTTCTTTTTTACAGATGCTGTGTAAGTATCATGGATCAGCTTGGTGCTTTGTTTTGTTAGTATCATCATTACTCTGGGACTCAGGCTGACAGAACACTGTCACTGAATAATGGTTCTTGAAAAGCTTTCTCTGAATATGGCATAGGTCACTTCTTATATTTCATTGGTTAAAATAAATCATATATTCATACCTGGCTTTAAGGGTTCAGGGAAGTGCAGTCCTATTACGTGCCTGAAAGAAAGACTAGAAATATTTTGTCACATATGGCCCAACATAGTGACACACACCTGCAATCCCAGCTACTTGGGTGACTGAGGCGAAAGGATTGCAAGTTTGCCTGGGCAACTTAGTGAGACCCTGTTCCCAAGTGAAAAATAGAAAGAGCTGAGGATGTAGTTCAGTGGTAGAGCATCTCTTGAGTTCCATCTCTAGTATCTGCTGTCCAATCAAAAAGGCATTACCATGTATGTCTCCAGATTTGACTGATCTCTCCTTATTTCATATTTCTGTTATACTTTGTAAATATCCTCATCTCATTGAGTTTAAATTAAAATAAAACTCCACAGTAATTTAGAATTTGTGTTTGACAATGGTCTGGGTTTCTGAAATTCCAAGCCAGCTGGTTGGGCAAATTCATCCCACTTATTTTATTAGCCTCACAATAAAGGTATCTTTTTTTATTTTTAAAAGTTTACTTTAGAATATTTGGAGAGCTTTAAAAAAAGTAATGCCTGAACCACATCCTAGAACAGTTAAATCTGAGAGTGGGCCGAGGCATCAGAATTTTTAAGTTTTCTGTGCAGTTATGGGCAAGAACCACTAGTGTACCTGTTCATTTTTTGTTTTACAGAGAGGCCCTTTGTGAAAATGGGTCTTATTTTTTTATTAAATTCTGAGGCTTATTTTTGGTCCTATGGTTTTGGTACCAAACTAAGTTTTATATTTATTTTGTCTGTCTCCTGTACTACATTTTAAGTACTGGCACCATATCTAATTAGCTCGTCATATACCTAGTACATGTCATAGTGTCTCTTATATAGGTTTCCCAACTTTTTTTTTTCTGATACCCTTGTCTACATTTACCTATATCTTTGGATTCCTTCTTATCTGTATGATGTTCTCTTTTTATCTCTTTTTCCTTGGTATTCCTCTTCTTTCATTAGGTAAATAATATTTTAAAAATAAAGCAAAATACAAATATAATGTATTTGGAAAATATACAGCACGATAAACACAAACAGGCAAGATTATTAGTATTCATGTTGACACATGCAGAGCCTGGCTTTTATGACTGTTTACTGGCTCTAACAGCTGATCACGGTAGCATCCACGTAACCTTCAGCTCCTTTGATCAGTGATCCAACTAATCCTATCCTTGAACTCTCTGTCCTCTCTTCCAGTGGTATTTGGATGTCTGATAATCAGTTTTTTTATAATATCTATTGAAAGAATATTTTGTTTTGGGAGTTATATGTTAAAGAGAAATAACCCTAATTCAAGACTATGAGTCAGATGTAGCATTTGTATAAGTTCTGTAAACTAGAGAAGCACTTTATGTCACAATAATGAAGTCCCATTATGTTCCAAGACTGACATGTTGTGTGGAAAAACATACCACACTAGCCTTCAGGTATTATCTTGTGATTGTTTCTTTCAGGCTTGTCAAAGAACTCCAAACTAATTTATTTTCTTAAGTGCTGAATATTTTTTTTAATTGATGCAGAAGTATAAATACCTTACCATCTTTAAGAGGTCTACTTTTTTTTTCTTTTTTTAAAAAAGGAAGAGAAAGAGAGAATCAATTTTTATTTTTTCATCTGTTTTCTGTTTCTCAGACACTTAGTTGTATTTGTGGTGTTTGGGTTCAAACCTGTGTCCTTGTGCATGCCAGGCAAGCACCATGACTGCTGAGCCACTGCTCCAGCCCCAAGAGGTCTACTTTTAATGATGTATATTTTTAGCTGCATCTTCAGAAAAACATCCTTGGAAATTGAAGCAGTATTAACTCATATTTGACTTCTTAGTATCTGTGCTTTCCATAGCCCATTTTATGGCTTGGAAATTTGTGAATGACAATGTGTAGGTTGATTGTTATTTGATGTCTCTGTGCCATTCAGTATGTCATTTTGTTTTCTTGGAATGCCTTACTCTGTGTGCTTCTCTATCCCTTTTCCCCCAACTTTCATTTTTCTTGGAAAAGACCTGTATATTCTTCAGTTCTTAGCAAGGAAGATTATATTAAATAGATTGCAATGAATATTCTGCTCCATATACATGCCTCTATATTTTTTAACTTTATCTAATGTGTTGCATTTATTGTTTTACTATTTATTGCCTGCCTTCTATTTTGTTAACCGTTTAAGGCCATAAAACTGCCTACCTTTCTATAGCCAGTACATGGCATATGGGGTATTTTTGTTTGCAGTACTAAGGATTGAACTCAGGGCCTTGTGCGTGCTAGGCAAGTGCTCTACCACTGAGCTAAATCCTCAAACCTGGGCTTTTAAGTTTGTGCATACTGTCTGTATCAGTGTGTGTGGCATTCCATACATGGCTTTGCACAGAATAATTTAGAAGATGAGCTAATTGAATTATGAATTATGTATGCTTTCCAAAATAACCAGTTCTTTTGTGGCAGAGTATATTTTACATGTTTTGTAATTAAATAAATAGTACTATATTTGAACAGTAGTTTTCAGGTAGAAGAGAACTACGTGCAGCTAAAGAACTGTAACCATTTGGAGTGTATATTAGGGAACAGTTCTGATACCCTAATCTGTGGTATAGGACATTCTAGCTACTGCTTGATTCTGGACCCCAATTTCTAATTATAAAAGATAGTAAGTTTTTGCCACTTCTAAATGTTTATAGTTATTTGATTTCTGAAGTTCCTACAGATTCTCATTAAAAAAAAAAATCCTTTAAAGCAAAAATAGTTGTATTATACTTTCTCCTTTCTTATTGTAGTGGAGAAGAGAGAGAGTCACTCACAATGTAGGAGAGCCAGTCACTGTTCTGGTCAGATTTCATAGATGTCCGGAGTGATTGGTGCTCACGGCATATTTCTTTCTCTCTCTCTCTCTCTCTCTCTCACACACGAGACACTGTTTTTTTTTTTTTTAATTGAGAGAGGGAGATTGAGAGAGAATCAGTTTTTAATTTAGTTTTTTATCTGTTTTTCATTGCTCTGACACTTAGTTGTGTATAGGGTGCTGGAGTTCCAACATGGGTCCTCACACATGCCAGGCAAGTACAATACCGCTGAGCCACTGTTCTAGCCACACACACGTTTTTAGGTAGGTTAACATTGTTTCAAAGTGACTATTAAGGGTGGTCTTAAAGGGGAAAAAATGTCAGAGTCGGGAATGGTGCACTAGGCCACCAGCCCTTATTTTACTTTGATTGGGTTTCCTCATAACCAAGTAATGGTGTCATTTTCCCATCATCCTTTCTATTACATCATCTCACCCCTTTGCCTCTGTCCCACTGAAATTTTTATATTCTCCAAACATTGTCTCTAGGTCAGCCTCTTAGGTTTGCTGAATTAGAAGAGTTCAGTATGATTAGGGAAAGAAAGTTCTCAGAGAGGCAGGAACTGAGGGTGTCAAATAATTAGAGGACTTGAGAGGAGGTAGTGGGTGAAATAGGTCAAGAAAAGATTATGTAGGAATATAGTGTAATTCCCATTATTATCCCTTACTGAGCAAGTTTGTAATGTGTGATCATACTGTTGCTCATAGTTACTCAGGTGCCCAGGTATATTTCAGCAATGGGTAAAATTATGTCTGTTCCATCATGTTGGTAATTATTGATTGGTTTAACAGAAGTACGGTGTTATGTATAATAGGTTTTCAAATGTTTAGTTCTTAATTCTGATATTGTGAATTTTTATTAAAGTCAATGCTTTCAAGATTACTTAGATAAAAGATGTAGCATATGTATATTAATTTTCTTGAAAGATTTAGAATATTATTTACATAATTGAGCTTTAAATTCCTATAATGATTAAAATACATGGGGATATTAGTATTGATAAATGTGGCATTTGAAAAGAGGTGCTTCTTTGCTTCTTTATTTTGACATTTCCCTTCTTTTCTTTCCTCTTTTTGTCTTTTGTCCTTTTTTTTTTTTTTTTTTTAAGAATTAATGTGCCATCTGGAAACCTGAGATCATGCCATAAAAGGAATTTTGGCTTTTTTTTGGCAACCAGTCATTAGTATATGCATTGACTGTGCACCTTATCAGAATAATGAAACATAATTAGAAAGGTATATTAACTCATACATTTCAGAACATTTTTATATTGGGTTTCTTGTATGGATGATATAGGAATAAAAAATTACTAGAACTCCTAAAATTACTACTACTAAGATGATTAGTGGTACTGTTATTGGATTCTCACACCTAAATGTAAATCAAAATTCTATATGACTAAATAGTTATGAGCTATTTCTAAATACTACATTTTATATCTTCTTTACAGTGTTAAAATAAGCAAATACAATTAGTTTTTTTTATGTTTTCAGAAGGGGGAGTTGCAGTATTACATTGCAGTTAACTTGCTGTGTTCTCTTCTAAATAAGTCATTGGAACTGTCAGCCAAAGGACTTTTTTGGGGGGGAACTTTTTTTAACTCTAAAAAGTAACGAGTTTTTCTCTTTAAAAAAAAATTAATTGAGAGAAAACAGCTGAAATCACGCAATGAAAGGGTTAAGTCGACATGAAAGAATTCATTTCCACTTTAATGACCTAGCCTTGCTGGGTTAGGACGATGGGGAACATGCTTCTGACTTGTACTCCTATTGCCAATTAACACCTCCTATAACAGGTTGCCTCAGCTAGTCATTGAAGCCCAGGCAGTAGAAATAGTTTACATGCAGCTTGTTTTTCACACTAGTTGTTTAATACTCACAAAATTAAAGTATTAAAAGGTTGTTTCTTACCTTGCTGGGTAAGAGATAAACAGTACAGTGGTAGTTATTTGTGTATGTTTGCATTCACTTATTTTGTGTTCAGTCTTTGTTTTTAGGAGGTTTTTAGGTGAAACTAAAGGTCATTATTTTATCAAATGTTTTAATTTTACAATGGAATTTATTGAGAATTATATTGGATACCATAAATTTTTTTCTGCCAAAAGTTCCATGTATTATATGTTTAGGCTTATATTATTTTTCTCTTCGTTAAAAAATACATATTTTAATAGACTTTTAAAAATAAATCTGAAATTCAAACTCAAGTATGCACTTTTAAACAGCCACTGTAAAATTAAGTCCTATGTAATTTTTGAATACTAGAATAATTTTTATTTACAAATTTTGAAATAGTCAATGCCATTTCCCAAGGTAACTATATTAAGTATTTTAGGGGTGTTATAATTCAGTGATACTATTTTACATTTCTCTTAAGTGACACTTAGGTTCGTGTTTAATCAGCAGGTATTTTAATAACATAATAAAATTGTCTAAATAATTGATATCAGTTCACACTAAGAGAAAGGTGGAGTAATATAACTAATAGTGTTAACAAATTTGTTAAAAGGCCTGAGTAGGTAACACTTTGAGGTGTTAGTTTTTATGCTGTTATAATGGTAAATGCCTTTTTTTTAGCACTTAATCAACAAGGGCTGCCCAAGTAAAAGTCACAGCTTTTATGCTGGATCAGATTGTAACCTTCTAGGAGGTGGAGGGGGAGGCGACAAAACAAAACAATAGCAAAAATGTCTCATTTAATTAACAACATTTAAAAGTTTTGGACCTGAATGATAATTTCTGTTTTACTCAATGTAGCAGTTCAGAACGCACTGTACCAAAGGTAAGTTGAATGCCTTTGTGCAGTCCATAGTTGGTTTGATTTCCCTGTCTGAATGATGACTGGTCACATTCCTGTGCTTGTGGCTTAGCTGTTTACCTTCCATTTGTGTAGGTAGCTGATTTATAACTTTTGTGCATTTAAAGCTATGAATTTTTCACCGTTTACAATAAACATTTGTAAAAGATTTATTTCAAAGTTGCCTATAGGAATTGAGTATTTTTGGTTTTATACAGCAAATGTGATTTTTTAAGTTCTATGTTTTTGTGAGGGATATTTACTTTTCAGTTTCAGAGCTTTCATAGAAATACATAACTACAAGTCACATTTCAGTTTTCAGTTGCCAACATTCCCTTAACAGTAGACTGGCGAGCTGGAGAACAGTCAGATGTTTCTCATTTTCCTTACCTGCTATCAGTGATATATGTGTTTCTTTCATTGTATTAAATATAGAATAGTTTACTTTAGTTTTTACTTATTTTGCTTAAGTATCTCTTAAGTTAATTCATGTGGCTTTAGTTACTGTAATGATTGTTATTGAAGGACATTGACATTTAACTTACATTGTATTCCTCCAAAAGGTGACTTCTTGGTTCTTGTTTATTGTGGTGAAATAGTTGTTTCAAGGTCAGCAGAGTTTAACTTGAATAGATCACACACTATAGAAGCTGATAATATAGCTATGCTATAGATGAAGCACTAGAAAGAAGACTTTTTTTCATTACTATTTTTTATTATAGTAGAAGCTTAAGCCAGTTTTTTAAATTCTAAAAAATGTATGGGAGCCTGATTTTCATTTGATTTATAGCATGATGCAGGGTTCCCCCCGCTCCTCAGTTTATTCAACATCTTGCTTAGTTAATTTTTTTTTCTATTTCTTTTTTCTTTTCTCCCCCCACCCCCCAGAGAGAGAATCAACTTTTTTTAGTTTTTCATCTGTTTTCATTGCTCTGACACTTAGTTGTGTATGTGGTGTTAGGGTTCCAACCCAGGTCCTTGCACACGCCAGGCAAGTGCTCCAACCGCTGAACAATAGCTCCAGCCGCTAGCTTTTTTTCTTAAACATGTAAATTGAGAGGTGAAATATGTTTTAAATTATTCACATTCTGTACATTTATTCAGGAATTTTTCAAGTCTTTAATGGGACATGTATAACTTGCTTTTATGTGTGATCACATGTGTCTATTTTAGTTTAATATAAAAGTAGCCTAAGAATAATAGTTAATTTAACTTGGGAAAACAGTTTGTATCAATTTCTACTGGTGAAATCATTGGTTTCTCATTAAGGTCATACAACTGGAAATATAAAACATGAGGGCAGGAAAAGTTAAAGGGACTTGGCAATTTCCTGTGAGTGAGGACTAAAAACATGGTCTCAGGTCATCTGGGTTGCTCCTCCAAAGATACTTTCTGTGGCCATTATCACCTCATTATCCTGATCACTCCTGCTGTCCTCACTGAATCTTCTGACCCATGTATTTTTTAAAAGTTAGTATTTGAAAAAATCTCTACCTCAGTATTTTTTAATTGTCCAGAAGATAACCATTTAGTACATGAAGTATCTTGAAAAGAATCTTCACATTTGAGACCTTTACTTTTATAATGAATTAGTGTCTATTTTTTACATTTATTCAGTTCTTTAGAATAGGTTTCATTAATATTTAATTTTATATGCTTATTTATGCAACCATGATTTGATTCTTTGATAATTTTGAAAACTATTCTTGCTTTCTTTTTCTATCATTTATGCTGTGATTTTCTACAAAATCCCCAGTGTTTTGTGTGACTTAAATTTCTCTTGGAAGATTTTAACAAAAAGGTTTTGTTGTTGTTGTTTTCATATTAGCATATATACTGTTACAAGTACACCCAGAACTGTATTTTGCTCTCATGACCCACTGTGCCCTTCTAGATTTCAGAAAACACAAGGAGACCCTGAGGTATATTTTCCCTATTCTCAGTGGGCATATTAACTGCTTTTGAAAAGGACTTCCCAAGTTTTCTTTCTGTTTTCCTTAATAGGAAATGGTTGCAGGTGGCAGACAATTCTAAAACTATAAACAATGGAGAAGAACTAAGCTCTCAAAAGTAGATTTGGGCATCTGAAAGTGGAATGGTGGATGATATGATATAGTAGGAAAATAATGTTGCTAGAAGTCAGAAATTATGTTTTACTCCTAGGTGTAGTATGTATGTATGTATATATATATATGTATATATATATATATATATATATATATACATATATATATATAAAATTTTCAGGGCTGAGGACTGAACTCGGGGCCTTGCGTATCTTAGGCAAGCGCTCTGCCACTGAGCTAAATCCCCAACCCCTATGCTGGTGTATATTTTGACTTCCTTACAAACTTCTTGAAGCCTTCGTTTAACTACACAACTAAAGCAGTTACTTGTTATTTATAACCTGGTCACACATTTGAAAAAAATGATATTTTTTTTCAGAGCCCAAAACAGGTTTTCTGATAACACTCTGTGACCCATGGAACAATTTGGAAAACTTCTGGTTAAAAAAAGATGAACAGATGTTTTTCCAACTCAGGATTTTACTTAGAGCCTTTACTATCCCAGCATACAAGATAAATTTGAGAGTCAAATGGATGGATATATAGTATACTCCAAACTTCCTTGAGTAGGAGTGAACTGTTTGTGTAGTATTTTCTAACAATTCCTTTCTGAAAAATGAGTATTTTAAGAAAATCTCTGCCATTGCAGAATAATAAGGAATTGGTAAGACTTGGTGATACATTAAATGTAAGGGCTGAAGAGTCAAGGTAACAATTAGAATAAATGGGGCATGTTGGTTTATAGAGAAGCTATAGAAAAGCATGGTGAGTTTGATTTTTTTTTTTTTTTTGTATTGTGGGTAATTTAAATCCAGGGGCACTTAACTATCCAGGCACATCTCCCAGCCCTACAACCTTGCTGAGTTGCTGGGGCAGGCTTTGAAACTGCAATCCTCCTGCTTCTGTTTTCCACATCATATTTGAGATGTCTTCCTTGGGAGACCATGCGGTGGTTGATAGGAAGTTAGGAGGGAACCTGAAAACAACATCTGATTTAATCAGTTAAGAAAATGTTCTAATCCTTTGTATGCCATTTTTTACCCATCTGAACAACTATGAGTAACTTGCTACAGAAAACCCATTAATTTTAACTTTCCTTTAGGTAATTTGAGTCAATATAAGATGTTTCTCGTATTGAATCCCAGTCTACTGTCCCTGTTGCTTCTTTCTATTAGACATTGGTTCTACACACTATACAGTCTCACTCAGTGGTTCTCGAAATTCACCAAGCACCAGACTTGGTAGGAAAGCTTCCTTAAAACCCTGATTTTTGGACTATGCTCCACAATTTCTGATTTGGTAAGAAGGTGCATTGTTAACAAGTTCTCAAGTGATGCAGATGGGACTGGTTCAGGGACTAAATTTTGAGAACTATTCATCTAAAGAGAGCTGTTTGGTACGTTGGGTCTTTTCCAAACTTCATCAAGTTCTTTTGAAAATTTCCTATATATATCGTGTTTCTGTTTTGGGCAGAGTTTTCAGAGTAAAGGACTCTACACTTGGTGTCAAGAACCACCACCAACAAAAACTGTATCCTGAGTCAGGAAAATACTTTGCCCTGGTAAACGTTTAAAGCTTAATTGGTTGTTTTATGGGTTAATTCCTCATTAATCTGCCTGGATGTGAAAGTATTGGCAGCGACGCTCCTTTTTCTCAGTTTTTTTTTTGTCTTTCCCCATATTTATTGATGTATAATTTACAAATAAAATTGTACAATCTTAAGGTATATGGTGTGATGAGTTCATGTATGTATATTTTGTGAAATGGTTACCATAATCATGTAGTCTACGTATGTATCACCTCACAGAACTTACTCGTAACTATGAGCTCCCTTTTTTGTCATCTCCCTACCTCTGGTAACCACCATTCAATTCTCTGATTCTGAGTTCATTTTTTAGAGTCCACATATAAATGAGATCATGTCTTTCTCTCAGTGACTTATTTCACTTAGCATAGTAGCCCCAAGTTTTATGCATATGTGGCAAAGAGCAAGATTTCTTTCTTTTTATGGTTATATAATAATCCAATGTGTATAAATATCACACTTAGTTTATTCTTTGATCTGTCAGCAGATACTTAGGCTGTTTCCATATCTCGCCTATTGTGAATAGTGCTGCATCGAACGTGGGATAGTTTTTCGTGGTGCTGATTTCTTAAGTTTATATTGTTGTGTAAGGTGGTTAGGGCCATTGGAGGAAGGGGGAGGAACAACAGTCTTTAATTACAGGTTAAGTTTCTTGGTTTATTTTCATTATTAAAAGAGCTATAACAAACAGTTTGATTCCTGCAAACATCTATGCATATTTACTCAAATTATTTATTTATTTTTAAGAGAGAGGGATAATGAGAGAGACAATCAGTTTTATTTACTTTTTCATGTGGCCCTCATTGCTCTGACACTTCCTTGTGTACATGGTACTGGGGTTTGAACCCTGGTCCTTGCACATGCCAGGCAAGTGCCGTAATTGCTAAGCCACCGCTCTAGCCCCTACTCAAATAAATTGCTAAGAGTGGAAAGTAGGTCACAACGTTTTTGTAGTAACAAGGATCTTATATACATTGTTCAGTTGCTTTTGATAGATTTGCCTATTCACATTTCCACCAACAGTGCTGAATATCTCTTCTATTAAACCCTTTCCAGAACTGGGCATTGTAAAGTTTGTTTGGTAGGGGGAAAACACAATGTCTTAATGTGTTAATTGGTATTTCTTTAATTAAAGAAGGTCAGCTAGGAAGGTTGAACATTTTTCATATTTATTTCATTATATATTTCTTATATAATTAGTATTTCTATATTCATTGCCCATGTTTCCACTAAGATTTTACTATTTTTAAATATACTTGTGTGTTGACTCTGAAATAAATGGGGTAACTGTCATTTTGAGGGTGTTTGTTTCACTTCGCTTTTTCATTCTTTTAGGATTCAGAAATTTTAGATTGTTGTCAATTTTACTCTCTTATTTATTTGAACATTGGGTTTTTTTCTTCACCCTGATCAGATAGACATTTTCTAGTATTTGTAGCATAGTTTTTGTTATGACTTGATTCTTTTGTTAAATGTGAATCTTTAATGCATGGGAGTTTGTAGTAAAATGATACAGAGAAGCAAATTTAGTTTTAAATATTTCTAGTATTAACAAGAAAAATAAAATATGTTCAATTTTGTGGTGATAACTTTGAAATCTAAATGAAATAAAAATTTCTGCAACAGTGTAGTAGTTAATTCAGTCTCAATAGAGATAATTTGAATTTTTCAGTACTGCTGAAAGAATTCTAGCAATTAGCTCCAAATCAGCTTCAAAGCCAAATGTTTTAATAATGAACTGATTCAAATAATGAAGATATAGATTAATTTGGAGAGAAAAGGCCAGACCAGTCTCACTTTTGAAAAGAAAAATGAAAACCCTAAGTAAAAACTGTTAAATCAAACTTGAACAGTCTGTCCCAGACAGGCAAAGATGATTTAATACTGGGAAATATTGGTGTAATACATCACTGAAGGAAATGCAAGAGAAGTGAACCATAGTGGTCATTATTGTTTCTTTTGTTCACAAAATACAGGTGCAGGTTGAACATCCTTTACCATAATCCAAAATACTCAGGTGTTCAAAAAGTTTACACATTTTCAGAATGGGCATGTTCACCTGATAAAGTCCATGTAAATATTCTGAATTTCAAAAAACTCTGAAATCTGAAACACTGCTTATCTTAAACATTTTAGAGAAGAGACACTCCTCCTATATCTCATTTACTGACAAATACACAGCTTTCTGTTTTAAACCCATTTTGAAATGCTTTCATGTTTTAACAAGGAAATTTGGTCCATTTTTATTTTTTCACGACCAGTATATTTGACCTTACCTTCCATTATGTGATTTTTCTTTTTCTCCCTTCTTACTTCCTTCTGTTGTGTTGTGTTCTTTTCCAGTGACTTCGTGAGCTATACATTGCATTTTAATTTTTATAGTGGTTACATCAAAGTTCTTTTAATAACTTTTAAATCCACATTTCTAGAATAGTCAAATAACACTTCAGGCTGTATTTCCCCCTCTGTGTTAAAGAGAATTGTGTATTCTACATCCTGAATTAAGCTTTTAATAAGATTACTTTACCTTGTTTCTCCCATTATAATTTTAATTCTTAATTTTTCATCTTATCTATCCTCCAACTTTATATTTCAAAGAAATGAAACCTTCTTAGCTGGGCAAGGTGGTGCATTCTTTTAATCCCAGCTCCTTAGGAGATTGAGGCAAGAGGACTGCAAGTTTAAGGTTAGCTTGGGCACCTTAGACCCTGTCTCAAAAAAAAAAAAAAAGATCATTTTAAAGGGCGAGAGATGTCACTCAATTGTAGAGTGTATGCCTCGTCTTTTTGAGGCCCTGGGTTCAATCACTAGTGTGGAAGAAAAAGAAGAAAACCTTCTTTCTTGTATTCTGTTGACAACAAGCAGTTTTCCAAAATTTCTTGCCGGTTCCTATTTTGGAGATGACTTTCTTCTCTTTGAATCCTCAGAATGGTGTTCCCCAGGCAGATTTACCACACATTTTTTTTTCATCTTCTATATAAATTCTCACATACCTTTCTGAGCTGTTACCAGAATTTTAAATGGGGTTTCTACTACATTTCCTGACTATATACTGTCCTGAACAGGTGAACATGTGCAAATACAACAGCCTCAGATCTTCACTACTAGTTAGGGTCTTTAATCTGTCCCATAGACACACATCCTCTCTGTGTATATTTCAGTGGTATACACCCTTTTTTACTTCTTGCTAGATATTTGTCTGGGAAATTTAGTCTGACTAGATCAAGAAATAGAATGGAACAGTAATGAGGTTGAGGTGTGAGAAGGACAACACAAAACATCAGTGACTACTTTATCAAAAACAGCACTTATATAAGTAAAAGAAACAGTTGCATGGTTTTCCCCTGGTATATGGCTCTGTGTTAGTAAGTTTGTGAACCAGAAAAAAATATATTGTGAGATGAGTGCTAAGATACCTTACTTGCTTCCTGTCTCTAAGGTAACTGGTAGCAGTTTTTAATTTCTGTTCCATTGGCTCATGCTACCTTCATTCAGTCATCCTTCCTTCTTTCAATTAATATTTACTGAGTTTTTATTGTTTGCTAGGGACTGAATATGTAAAATGTACAAAAAGGAATTTTTCTTCCTTCATCATTGGCAGTAATAATCTCTGGATTTTGTCAGTAACATATTTTGATGGTAATGAATGTGATAATTCTCTCTTTCCCAAATATTATCTGATAAATTGAGAAAAGATAATATAGTTAAGACACCAACTTTTTTCCCATATACTTTTTTTGGTGGGGGGGAGGGATTCTAGGAGTTGAACCCAGAGGTGTTTAACCACTGAGCTAATTACAGGTCCCTTTTATTTTGACAGAGTCTTGCTAAGTTGCTGAGGCTGGCCTTGAACTTGTAATCCTTCTCAGCCTTCCCATTTGCTGAGATTACATGCATGTCTCACCATGCCTGGCCTTTTCTACATGCAATTTTAAAAGTTGCTGTAAATCCAGGAAATAATATTATGGATATAGTGTTCATCATCCTAAGTTTATAGTATTAGTTCCCTAAACCTCTGATTTCATCTAACTTGCTATTGTCCTCAAATTTTTCTTAATCTTTAACTTTCTTTGTTAATAAGATTATATCACTAAAACTATCATGACTTCAACCATTTTTTTGGCCTCCTAGGACTTTAGCTCATCCACCAAGTTTTTATTTTGAAACAAATTCTTATCTGTTTAAAGGTTAAGGCGTGGGCTGGAGAGGTGGCTCAATGGTAGAGTGATTGCCTGGGATGTGGGAGGACCTGGGTTTGATCTCCAGCACTATATATACAACTAAGTGAGAGAAAAAAAAAAGGATGAAAAAATTTGATAAAATTAATTCTTGGGGCTGGAGCGGTGGCTCAGTGGTTTCAGCGCTTGCCTGGCAAGCTGGAGGACCCGGGTTCAAACCCCAGCATCACGTACACAGCTAAGTGTTGGAGCAACTAAAGCCATGTGAAAAACTCAATAAAGTTGTTTCTCTCTTTCTCTGTCTCTCTCTCTGTCCCTCTCTCTAAAAAATAAATAAATAAAAATAAAAATAATTCTTTCTTTAAAAAAATTAAAAAGTTAAGCAATAAAGTTGAATTAGAGTCTGGCGCAGTGGTGTATGCGTATAATCCCAGCAACTCAGGAGGCTAAGACAGGAGGCTTGCATGTTCCAGGCCAGCCTCAGCAATTCAGCAGGGCCTCAAACAACTTAGTGAGAACCTGTCTCAAAATAAAAAATAAGAAAGGGATGGGGATGTAGCTCATTGGTAAAGAGCCTCTGGGTTAATTCCTTATTACGCAAACAAAACTAAAACCTTCATTAGATGATAAGTGAAAAGTTTGGACAAATTTTACTTTCTTGTCTGACACATTATTAAAATACAAATTTGTGAAGCTTTTTTCACTACTTTGCATAAAACTAAAAATTGGAAATTTTTAAATGTAATTCTTGGATTTTGAGAAAACTCACTCCAGAACTTTATATAGTTAATACTTCCAGTGATTGTTATGAGCTTTTAAACAAAATAAGTCACAGAATTTAGCTTAGAAGAAAGACATATAGACCTGTGAGTGTGGAATATAGAACTAAAGCAGTTGTTGAATTTCATAAAAAAAAAAAAAGCAAGAGAGAATTGAGTTAAAACTTGCATAGCTAACTTGTTTATTATATAATGTATAGTAGAGTTATTGATAGGGCAAGAACTTTAAGCAAAACAGGACCTGGCAGCTATAAATCACATCTCAGGATAATTTCCTAGCCTGCCCAGTACTAAAATAAAAAAAAAAAAAATACAAACAAAAAAAAAAAAAACTCCAGTTTTTTTTTTAGGTGTTTATTAATTGCAGCAGAACCATATTGTTAAGATTGCAAGATTGTTGACATCTTGTGGTTAAGGACTGTACATTGCTTTGTGCAGCTGAAAGTTATAGTCAAGGTTGGGGATGTTGCTCAGTGGTACAGTGCTTACCTTGCATTATTAAAGCCCTTGGTTTGTTTCCCAAACACCAGAAAAACAAAACAAAACAAAAACCCACACACAGAAAATTCTCAATAAATTTTGTTGCTGTTAAAAAAAAAAGAAAGAAAAAAAAGGATTGCTTGCATTCTTTTTTTTAAATATATTTTTTTCATATAGGATCGCTCCAGAGAAACTTAGTATTTTTCTTAGCCTGTAATAAAATTAATAATATTTGTTTAAAAGATAATAGTCAGGATTTTGGAAGTATTTTCATGTTAGCTGCACCATCCTGACCAGTTTGTTCACACCTGAGGCAATTGTGTTAAAATTTGTTGTTGTACAGGGGGAGGGGAGCAACTTATTAGGTGAAGTGCAGAGTATGTTGTTCACAGCTCTTTCACCTAGGGATTAGAAGTCTTCTTCCCTCCCACTATACCTCTGAATCGGCAAAGTGATCCTGTATCCCTCATCTATGAGCTATCTTTAGCTAGAAATCAAGAAGTTCAGAGGATTTACTGTTTCTTTTGATCCCTCAGTTAATTATGCTAGCTAGTGTAATAGCATTTTATAGTCAGTTTGCAGTAGGATATGTGGCTAATTGATGCATTAGAGTTATTTTGTATGACTAGTAGATTAGCATTGCTGAAAGACAGGAGAAGCTTTAGGTCCAGTGGAAAGTTGCCTAAGAGTTTTCTTCAGGTTTGATATTTGCAAATATGTTAAAATTATTTGCATTGTAACTGAATGAAAAGATACTAGACATGTTTTTCCAAAGCTCTTTTAAAACAAATTCATATGACATGTAACTTAGACTCTTGTGCTCTGTGTATTTGTAATACTTGATGTACTTGTTCCTAGGGGCCTCCTACAGATGCTCCTGCAGTGGACACAGCAGAACAAGTCTATATCTCTTCCCTGGCCCTGTTAAAAGTAAGTAGTGAATGGAGTTATTTGATTTGGAGACCTCTTTTGCATTCACTCTGTCTTCTGCTTTTGTGTATTTGTTGCCTAATCCCCTCAGACATAAGCATTATTTAAGGTACATCTATAAAATAGACTATTTTATTTCCACTGAAACAAAAGTAGACTATTATTAAAAAGGAACATAAAGATACCAAAAATCTCAAGTACAATTTGTGTCCATGTATCTTCCTCTTTACAGATGTTAAAACATGGTCGTGCTGGAGTTCCAATGGAAGTTATGGGTCTGATGCTTGGAGAATTTGTTGATGATTACACCGTCAGAGTGATTGATGTGTTTGCTATGCCACAGTCAGGAACAGTGAGTACTTTTGTGGTTGCCTACTACAAGTGAAGCTTTTTTTCTTTTCCATGCAGAAGAATTTTCATCATTTATGTTTTCTCTTTCCAGTAGGAAGAATTAATCATAATGTTAATGATATTAATTTCTATAGTGCATTGAATTATATCATTGATATTTTAAATGTACCAGAAATTCTGATAAGTCTACAAACTGGGTGACACTAATGCTAAACCCCTTTACTTATTCCTTCAGCTTTAATTACCAAAACATTGGGTTTAAAGAGTTAGTTACTAGATAAAAACAGGGTACTAGTTTGATTAATTTGAACACTTGGTTACAAATATTTTAGAGATTCTCTCATATAATACTTTAACATTAACTAGTCCTCATGTCTTATTTCCATAGTTTTGAAACATGCCCTTATTTTTAATGTTCCATATATGGTGATGAGTGACTTTTAATCTTTTCCTATTGAAAGTCTTCAATAGTAAAAACTACTAAAAAATAAAAACAAAAACTGGAGAGAATCTTAGTTCTTTTTACTGAGGTATGTTAAATTTGTCTATATTACCCACACTCTATGAATTTTGAAAGTTACCTACTCCACCTGTTTAGAATATATTTGGTTTTTGTTCCTTTGTTTTGTTTTACTTTTTGTTTAATGCATTCGATTGTGTAGGTATCTGGGCGTTTAGATTTAAAAATAGTTAACAGTCCATTACCATTCTACCTACTTTCCGTAAAATAACCTATATTCTTATTTGTTTGCTTAAAAATTTTGTGTATTTTTCTCTGCTGTGCATGCAACACTTTTCTAACTGAGCCTTGTAAAATATCTACTTTTTAAAATGTTATCATAAAGCTGTTTGCTCTATTTGAGGTTTCTTACTGATTTTGTTTTGTTAAGGTACATACTAGAGAACAACTTATATTTTTAAGTGATGCATATATGTACATATATAAAGCAGACATTTAAATAGACTAATTGCTACATGGTGCAATATACATGTAATACAATGTAAAATAATAAAAAATACAAATTTTTCCCTAGATGAGTTTGCTGAGATAAACTAATTAGAATTTTGTCCATCTGGATGTCCATTGTACTTGTCTTGTTCATTTGAACCTAGAGAAACAATACATATTAACTAAATATTTGGATTTAAAACAGATTACTTTCATCTTTTTTTTTTTTGATGTTAGACCATATGAAACACATAATAAAATGAAATTACTTTGATTATCTGTGGTCATTATATATATATATAGATAGATACCTGTTATAGTATATAGTTCTTAGTCTTTAATTTCATTATTTCCATGTAAATGCTTATTTGACAGTTTAAAAATAGAATATTTTGATCCCCACATTTGTTTAACACAGTAGATAGAAAGTTTTTCCTCCAGCCCAAGAGTTAGCAAACTTTTGTAAAGAGAGAGGTCTCTGTTGCATATTCCTCCTGGTCCTCTCTTCTTTCTCCTGACCTTTCCCTTCTCCCCTTTCTCTTTCCCCTCTTTCCCTTCTTCTTCATTTTCTCCCTTTTAATCTATTAAAAAAGAAAACCCATTCTTCTGTAGAAGAATCAAGGGACTGGGGTGTGGGCAGTGTGGGGGTAATTCTGGTTTAAGAACGTATGCCTATCATATGGTTACTTTATATGCATTTATGATTGTACAATAACTCAGCTCCTTAATAAAATATTTAAAAAAAATAACCCCATCTTAGCTCAGCAGTAGATTGCATACTGTTGTTTTCAAAGGATGTATTCTTTATTGGAATTCAGTATACCGTTTGCTTTGGTGGGTGCATGTGCGTGTGGGGGGTATTTATATGAATGTTGAACTAGATTAGGTTTAGATTCCTGATGTCAGAAGAAAGCCTTAGGGGAGCTACTATGGTGGTCATCTAGATAATATGAATCCTGTTTATTTTTTCATGTCCTAAAATCTTATTTTGATTGAACCAGCATTATGCAACATTTAAAAGACTTGGTCAGGTGGGGAGTTTTTTGATTGCTTTTATTGAGGCAATAAATTATTCTTTAGTGTTTATTGAAAGAAAATAATGTTCCATTATAATAACCAAATACTTGTAGTCCTTATCCATTATCAGAGAATGACTTTAGAAGGTGTGTTTGCCTAGATAAATCTAGCCAGAGGTCATGGTTGGTTCAATTATTTGGTACCTCTGCTAAATATATGTATATAAATAGCCATAAACTCTTAAAGGATTCTGAATAGTGCCTTAGCTCATTAATTAACAGTAGTTTGGTACTTGGCAATTTTAGAAATTTTATTGCTTTAAAGTTTATAATTGATTTGAGTTGGTGTCAAATATGGGTATCAAACCATTACTTGTGAGGTTTTTGTTCATTTATTTTATGGTATAAAGTTTCATTTTTTTTCAAAGATATTTAAAAAAATGATTTTTCTTTGTTTCTGAACTAGGGTGTCAGTGTAGAAGCAGTTGATCCAGTATTCCAAGCCAAAATGTTGGATATGTTGAAGCAAACAGGAAGGTAAGTAGTTCAAGTGATCATTTTAAAAATAATTGGAGGGAGTGGCGCAGTGGCTCAACGGTTACTGTGCCTGCTTGGCATGTGCAAGTACGAGGGTTCAAACCTCAGCCCATATACGTAATGAAGTGTCTAAGCAAAGAAAACCACTGAAAAACTAAATAAAATTAATTCTCTCTCTCTCTCTCTCTCTCTCACTGTCCCTCTCTCTTTAAAAAAAAATGAGAACTATGATTTAGAAACACAGGTTGAAGTTATGGATTTTTATGAGTATCATTTCTAGAAAGAAAAATCCATGTGGTTGATGTAAATAGTATCTTTCAGGGGCTGGAACTTACAGCACTTACCTGGCATGTGCGAGGACGGGAGTTCAAACCCCAGCACCACATACGCAACAAAGTATCTGAGGAATGAAAGTCACATGAAAAACTAAATAAAAATTGCTTCTCTCTTTCTCTCTGTCTCACTGTCCCCTCTTTCTTTTAAACCAAAAAAAAACATGTATCTTTCAGTATCAGTATAAGGTACTGCTTGTGTGGTGTATCTTCCCTCTAAAATGAAAGAAATCTGCCAGTCAGAGAACTACCTTATATTAAAATTCTCGACTGTCACATAGTAAGCATGGGCTGTAGCTTCCCTCTGTTTAGCATATAGAGATACTGTGTAGTCACTTAATAATTGAAGGAGCTTGTATGTTCTATATATTTGTAACATGTAACTGATTAAGATTCTGAATATTTAATTGTTTATAGACATGAATTTTAAAGCTAGAAAAAGTAAAATCCTGATAGTCTTAGGTTTTTTTCCTCATACTAAATCTCAGTAGTTGTCATTCTCTTGCTCAAATTCTTCTGCTGTGGAAAAGACTTCAAAATTAATGTTAGCAAAAGGCTCAGCAGCTGAACAGAACAGTGCAAATTGGTTTTTGACTGAGTTCCTAGTTCTACTGCTGGTTTAATTGATATTTAATCCTTTCACAACAGTGGATCCTGGTGTCCATTGTTAAAAATGTACTCTGTGCCTGGAAAATCCAACTCCCAGAGCTAAGGAGTTAAAGAGTAGATATTTACTTGAATGCTGAAAGGGTAAAAACTGGCTCTGAGAAAGTGTGGTAACAAGGTGAAAAACTGAAAGCCTTATCTACCACTGCTAATGTGCATCTCTTAATGATAGCACTCCTTTGTCACACTTATTCATTTCCATGTTTTCTGGATAATATGGTGTAGTATTTCAGAGTTTCTAATGGTGCTTTTTCACACCTGTGTGTTTTTCATCTCTTCTTAATTTATACCCTGTTAGTGTGTTGTTTCTTTTCATATCATAAATATATAACTTGTTCTGTTCTGAGCATCTGAATGCCCTCTTTGTTTCAGGCCCGAGATGGTTGTTGGTTGGTATCACAGTCACCCTGGCTTTGGTTGTTGGCTTTCTGGTGTGGATATCAACACTCAGCAGAGCTTTGAAGCCTTGTCGGAAAGAGCTGTGGCAGTGGTTGTGGATCCCATTCAGAGTGTAAAAGGAAAGGTAGAGTCAATTCTATCTATTGCCGTCTACTGCCACGTTCTGTTTACACATATATTAAATAAAATTCCATTTTCTTTTAAAGCAGAAGTCATACAGAAAGCCACTGCCTGTTTACTCAAATACACAAATAAGTGTACAAGTCCATAAATGTGTCTTGGTGTTCTTAGCAATTTAACTATTTACGGATTTTTTACTTTAATCACATATTGTTGTTAATCGGTCTTTATCTTTAAATTTTTAAAATTTCCTGACAGTAAGAGTGTTAATCCATACTAACAGCCTGCTACATCCATTTTAGTAATATCTTAATAAACATTACTCTACCTTTATTTTCAAATGGTGAGTTTGGATTCAGTACATTTGCAAAATGATTTTTAAGGTCTCTGTTTTATAGACATTGTGCAAGACATTCTGGAGTTGTGTTTTCCAAATATTTTAGACAATGAAAACTTGTCTCAAAGACTTGGAATCAACCATTCATATGTTTGGAGTGAGGATACAGATGAATGGTTAAATATGCTAAACGACTCTGAAAAGAGATTAATTGCAAAGTGTATTAGGTTATAGTTCTTTGTTGAAATCTCTTTTGTTCTTATTTAGTCCTTTTTGTTGTTGTTTGTTCTTTCACTCTTTCGCTCTTTCCTTCTTTTCTTTCATTCTTTCTTTTTTTTCTCTTTCTTTCTTTCTTTTTTTTTTTTTTTTATTTCTAGCCCCATATGCCATTTTCCTATTTCCTGCCTCATGACAGCAGGGAGCAGCTCTATTATCACCTTCACAGAGCTGTCTGCAAATGTGAGAGGCAATTCGATTTTGCTCAACCACAGGGAGAGTGGATTAGAAAAACTACAGAACATACAGAAATTGGCTAGGTGGTTACTGCTTTAAAATACTGCTGAGGTGTCTTGTTTGAGCATGTACTTCCATTGTAGTGTAGAATAATTGTTAAAATAAAATCACAATACATTATTGGAATCCTTTTTATGCAGGTTTTACAAATAATTTTTAAAGCACTTAGAAATAAATATTAGCCTGATATCTATCAGACCTGGAGTTTGATAGTAGTGTAGATTACATTTACATCTGCTCACCAGCTCAAATAAACTGAACATGGCTGTTAAAATGTAGAGTTTTTATTTGTTATGAATTTGAAGTTGAATGTTTTCTGACATCATATTATGATGTATAAAAATTGAGGTCTTCTCTGAAACATAATCCTATTAGATGTGATTTAGCTTTTCAGAGGCAGAAACTATCCATCAAAATAATGATAGAAACTGATATACTAGACACTTCAGAATGGGTAACTTCTGGTACTTCTGCATACCTATATCCTAATTTATTTACTTTTTTCCTAAGTGTATTGTTACTTTACTGCAACAATAGAAGGAATTGAAAAAGTTGATTTTTATTAGTTTTTGTGAATTGAAGTACAATACAATACCTCTAACATTTAATTCTCTGATATTCAAGGTACCTTTTAATAACTCAAATAGTAATTCAATTACATAATAATATTTTAGAAATATCCGATGATCCTATAAAGCCCCTCTACGAGTAATAATTAATAATTTACAAGTAATAATTAAAGCTTAATTTTAAACGTAATTTAAATAGCAATTTTAGTTTCATAACCTGTTTTAAATATTGTATATTATTGGAATTTACATTATTTCAAGATATAGGTCATACTAAAAGAATGAATTTCATTTTAAAACACATTATCATATACTATCAAATGTTAAGTCTAGTTTTTACAAACCTTCAGAATTTGTGACATCGTAAGTATCTAGTTTTATTTCTTGAAAAAAGATTTTTGAAAATTTTAATATAATTATGTATCACCAATGAGTCATGTCATGTTATACCAACATAGATTTGTACATGTATTTCACCTAAATAAGGATCCAGTTCTTTGTTGATAATGTAACTTCTTCTATATGGTGTCTGAGTTTGGTTATAATTTGTGATTCATTGAGTGTCAAGACCTCTCAATGCTGTGAATCAAATTAAATGCTATTGAGTCCATGACTGTAGTGTTTTAGTTAAAATCATTAAAGTTAAGAACATAAACTTATAAAAATGAAAAATAGCATAGGATTCTCCCTTTCCTTTCTCTTCATGTGATTTATCAAGCCTGTCAAAATGTCTAGACAAGGCAATGATTAGATCAAGAGTTATGATGAAAATCTGTAAATGATGTAAGTTGGGTGTCTATTCATGCTTTTAAAAATCTTTTCTGCTTATTTCTACATTTCTGTTTTTATAAATTGTATTGCCTCTTTGTTTTTGAGTAGTTAAATAAGCATGGATTCTTTCTTTGTAGTCTTAATTCATTCACAATAAATTTGGCTTTGTTTTAGGGGGACTTAATTGTATTTTTATTGAATAATTGCTTTGGGCCAGATACTGTAGTAATAACCATTTCAAATTTATTCATTATACTAATTCTAGGGATAGGTACTATTATTATTACATTTTATCAAAGAATGGTTAAAAAAAAATTAGGGTCAGAGAGTACTTTTGCCAAAATTGAACCAGTATGAAGCAGTAGAATAAGAATACAAATCCAAGTTTAAAATTTCAGCACTCAACCTTCTTTACTGGCTCCTTAAATATTACAATGTTATTCATTATATAATCAGAGTAACTGGGGAATGAAACATGATACCAAAGGTAATTGCAGGGTCTTTCCTATTTTGGCTAGGCATCACTCATTTCAGTAACAACTAAGGGAAAGAGCTATGCATCTTTCTAAGTTTTCAGTAGTTCTTTGTGGTATTTATAGTAAGTATCATGTATTAATTGATTTTTTTTCATGTGGTTTATATAAACTAATTTTTTAAAGCAGTATAGATAGTCTCATCCCTGTAAGGTTTGACATCCCTAGTACCAGTAAAACTTAACAGTGTAATGAAATACACTATATGATTAAAAAAATCATATCAACTTTTATGTTATATAGTACTATAAATGTTTTAAGTGTTGTAGGTAAAAATTATTGCTAATTGCATTCATAATTTAAATGGAGAGTAAGCTGAGAAATTACTAGTGACTTCTCTATTCAGTGAAATAGTTTTCAATATTCTGCTTAAATTTCTAGTTTATTGGCAAAATACACACATTTAGGTATTAATTAAACTTTAGTTCTCAAATGGTACAGTGGCAACTACTTGCTGAATGTCTTACCATCTTATATATTCTTCCCACTTTATTCACCAGCATATTTGGAAGTTAATTCAACCTATAATATAACTTGACTTCTTCGTTAGGGCAAGAAGAATGATTATGTTGGGCAGAATGATAAAACTAGCATATAGCGTGGTTGTGCTATTTAAGTATATCTATTAAAATATATTACTGCTTTAGAGAATTCATTTTCCTAGACAGGATTCCTGTTAGTAAAATGTTCATATATTACCTGCTGACTCCCAGCAATCATTGTGTCTGTTCTCTATTTTGAAAACAAGAAAAAAAACAATGCCTATTTAAGTCTAAATATATCTTCACGCTGGCTGGGATTTCTTGAAGTGTATATATTTAATCTGATCAGAAATATTCAATATGTGTTTTAAAAATGTGATATATTCAATTTCAGATCAGCTCATCAACAGGTATTTGTTATGCTTAGCTGATATGTCTATATGGTAATGATTCTTGGATACAAAATAAATAAAATCTGTGTCTGAAAAGGCAATTCACATACATTTACTGTCACTGGTGAGCAGGATAACATTCTGCCAATTATATACTGGTATCCTGCATTACATACAAATACCATATAAAGTATACAGATATTGCTTGTTTCTGTTGACATCAAATTGATTGCTAGAAACAAATAATTCAATAGCTATTTTTTCAGAATCTTATATGTGACAATGTACAATAAAGTACTACTTTTGTAGCAAAAATGGTAAGTGCCAATTAAATTTGTCAAATGTGGTAAATGCAAATAAGAACAATATATGGTTTACTAAGTAGATGAAGCTGAGGCTAAATTTTGATTGATTGGCTGTCACTTAGAAAAGAAGAGCTTGAACTGGGTGTGGTGTTGCATGCCTAAATATTCCCAGTAGCTTGGGAGGCTGAGGCAGGAGAATCAAAAGTTTGAGGCCAGCCTCAGCAACTAAGTAAGGCCCTAAGCAACTTAATGAGGCTTGGTTTCTCAAAATAAAATATAAAAAGGGCTGGGGATGTCACTCAGTGATTAAGCCCCCCTAGGTTCAATCCCTGGTACCAAAAGAAAAGAGAACTTGTATCATGGGAAGAAGGTAGAAATAATACAATTCCAGTTTGATAGTTAACTCTTTGTTCATTCTTTTTTCACAGGTAAAATATAAACGACTTGTAGAAAGTAAAATGGGTGGTGTTACCATTATTATTCCTTAGCTGGCATTTTGCTGAAGATGGGTCTCTGGAGAGTAAATATTAATACTAGAAGGAATGAGTTAGGGAACAAATGTTCCAAGACATTATGATTTATTTTTCAGATGTTAAGGAGCTTGTCTTTTTTTCAAGAAGTAAAAAGCAAATATATTTTTCCATGAAATTTGGATTAGAAAGTTTCAGGATGATAGAGGTTTTAAACTACTCAAATAATATTTTCACCATTTTGTATTATAGTCATCTGTGTACAGTCTCCTCCACAAGATTAGAACCTCTTTGAGAGGAGAAACAATTTCATAGCATGGAATTTACATAGTGTCTGGCAGAACTGTGGCTGTAGCTCAGGGGTAGAGCACTTTCCTAACATGTACAAGGCTATGGGTTGATTCCCCAATACCAAAAAATGAAAACAAAAAAGAGTATTTTGCAAAGAGTACTTTATTCATAAATAAAATCAAGAAATGAATGTGTGTCAGTATTCAACTGGTACCAATCCTTTTTTTTTTCAGCTTTCAGCATATAAAAAGACTTGTTTTATAAGTTTTAGTGACTTTTCATAGAGTCATTGATTTAATAACTGAAACGAGATTGGTTGGTTAAATGGTTTCTTAATGAACATTAGTTTTGATGAATTTAAACATTGCATAATCAATTCAAGTTCAACGTGTTATCCCTCTCAAAGTGGTGAAAGATACTTAGCATTATCTTTTGTTTGCTTCCTGTTTTTTCCTCTTCTCAGTTTTAAGTTTTATAACATTCTCAGATCTTGTTAGAATACCTATGAAAATATTATAAATCCTAAGGTACCTATACTTCTGATCTTAAAAATCTTACTAGTTTATAGCATTTATTTAGCTGATGTAATCAGAACATTTCAGCTAGAAAGGTGAAAGCCATTTTATGTTTAAAATTCTAAGAGAATGAATCTTATATAGAAGTAACAGTTTTAAGTGGAGCTCTTTTAATCTAAAACTTCTGTATTAATGACATCTCTAAACTGGTTTATTTTGTTTTAGTACTTGCTGTGCATTTTGAATGATGTGAGTGTACGTCAAGGTAGTTCGAATCTGTTTCAGTAAAAATAATAAAACCTGGGCTGCAGCTGGAGGCTCAGTGGTTACAGTGCTTGCCTGGCATACCCAAGGACCTGGATTCAAACCCCAGCACCATATTCACAACTAAGTGTTAGAAAAACAAAACCAGATGAAAAAATAAATAATATTTATTCTTCTCTTTCACTCTTTCCCTCTGTCTTTAGAAAATTTATAGTAAAACCTTTAAGACAATAGCCCATTTTGTGTAATATTATTATTTATTGACTAATTTATTGAATGCCATGTTGTTAGTTGTCTAATGGTAACTCATTCAACAGACACTTGTTGATCATTACTTTGAGCCAGGCATGCACTGGAGATACAGAAAAGAATATTTACTTCCATATCCTTAGTGCCAGTTTTATTTCAGCAAACTATGGCTTTGATTAAGATGACTTTCAGAGATGTCATATATATTAATTTCTAAATATTGAATCCTTGGTGATTTGACATTAGCCATTATTAATTAAGATTTTTCCAGACCTAGGGTTTTGTTAGGCTTAATATGTTATCATCACAGTTTCCTAAGGAGAGTAGAATTGATTATGGTGGTAAATTTTCTTTGCATTCCAAAGTGCTTCCTCAGAGGTTATTGTTAGGCTGCTTGTAAGCTGATTAATAGATGATCACTGCCACTTTTCCCATTGGAGATAGCTTGATTTAAAACAATTTTTATTCCAAATTAAACACCAGTTAGTACTTTTTTGATGCTGGAGTTTTTCAGTTTGGCATGCCATGTAAGCGTGCTTCATCAATTAAAAAAGTAAGCATTGATAAGAAATGTAAGAATATAAATTCTTAAAGTTAATGATTATATTTTTTACAGATAATTTATTTCTTTTTTTCTTTTCCTTTTCTTGAAATTTTAATGAAAAAATAAACGTGAATGGTAAAATCTTAATCAAAAATGCTTTCTTATGGGGCTGGAGTGGTAGCTCAGCGGTTACAGCGCTTGCCTGGCATGCATGAGTTTTCAAGTTCAAACCCCAGCACCACGTACACAACAAAGTCTCGGAGCAATAAAGGCCACATGAAAAACTAAATAAAATTATAAAATTGATTCTGTCTTTCTCTCACTGTAACTCTTTCTAAAAAAAAAATGCTTATAGTTTTTCATTACAGTAGATATTTGTTCTGCACTATATATATATAAATTTTCTTTTTTGCCTCATTCATGGAATGGATATTCAACATTGAATAATTAATTGAATAATTCAGCATTGACAAGTATGTTTGAGAACTCAACCTTAGTCTTTTCTTGCTTTTTGTTAGGATGGCTATTGTACCAGATAGCTTGACGGGGAGAGTGCCCTGCTTTTGGCATGCAGTACAGATACAAAGCATGGTTGTGTCACTTATTGGTGTGTCATCTCATTTAATTTACTTAGGTTCTCTAAATGTCAGTTTCTTCATTCATAAATTGGTAATATTTCAGTGTTATCAATAATAGCCTACTTGATTTTTTAGAGAATTAAGTGAGACAGTTTTTATATAGTATTAAATTAATAACAAAAATAAAAATGCATAGAAGTGAATTAATTGATCTTTATGCATTTTTCATACTTAATGCTTTTTTCCTATTGAGGGATGATAATTTTTTTTTCTTTAAAAAATTGTGTTTATTATCAGATAACCTAATTTTATTTATTTTTTTTTTTAGTTTTTTATTTTTGAACAATCATACAAGTTTTTAACAAAATAATATGAAATGTGTATATATTCTGGATATTGCAATTACCCCTACGAGTGCCCCCCCCCATTACCCTCCCTTAGAGGGATGATAATTTGAAGGACATAATCTGCATTTTTCTTTGAAGGGAGTGTTATAAGACAAGAAATATAATCCTTTATTCCTCTCATCTACCTGCCTTACTCCATGTTAACAAGATTGAGCATGAGAAGACCCTTTGCAGAACTATTAACTGGCATAATAGTTGTGTTGCCTTAGTTTTGATACTAGAAAGGAATGTGAAGTCACTTGTTCATTTTATGTAGGTTGACTGAGTAGCCATCGGTTAAATTGGCAATCAGTCGGTTTCAGACCAGTGATTCATAGTTGATAATTTCTTTGAAGCTCATTAGTAGGCCCTTGAGAAGCTCAATTTGAAGTTCACTGTTTGTCACACAAGATTCTAGAAACACCTATCTTGCAGTAGTATCATATTTTATAAAGAGATAATAGTTTTTATACCTAGAATTGGTTATACCAATTTTATAATTATATCCCAAATTTATAATTATAATTTAATTTTAGGGTAATTTTTTCTAACTTGTAACACTTTACAAATGCAATACTCTGCTTTGTTTACTGTGTCAGATACCAAAATGAGCTTAGACTTGAAAGAGATTTGAGTACAAATAAAAGGAGAGTTTGGACAGTTGCACAAGTTCGACCCTGTTCAAGGAGAAAAAGGGAAGGTAGGATTGGGTAGAAAAAGCCTCATACTGCTGTATTCTTCTGAGAAACTTTCAGCTGTACTGAAGGGGAACCCTTGAGCAAAGTTGCTCTTCAGAAAAAAATCCCTTGTTTGACAGGAATGGCTAGGTTCTGGTAACCACTGTTATATTCAGTCATTGGTTGGGATCTGCCCAGGGGAAGCATGACCTGGTATGAATCCCCAGTGGATCCAAAGTTGTAACAGCTGGAGGTTGTGAGCCAATTGTTCTCTCCACAGCAGGTTCTTTAGAAAGGAGATCTGAATTGAGCAACTCTATGATCATTAGTTAAATATATTATTTATTTAATCTTATCACCAACTCTGTGATCACTCATTCCTGGTCAAATAGAGATTGAGAGGTTAAAATGACTTTTAGGTTGCTTAACTAGCAAATTATAGACCCAGAAAGGATTCTGACTCCCCAGTGTCTCAAGCACTTTTAAACTCCTACAATATACTGACTATATGCATATACTATAAAAAATTCTATTAAACTTCATTTTGTAACTTAAGTGAATTCTTTCACAATGTTCATGAATCTGACAATGTCTAATTGCCTTTTGCCATTTTACTTTCTAAAGATCAATTTGTTTTTATTAAGGCATATATATTCCAAACCTGTGGCATTAATTTTGATGCATGTCTTAATTTGTCAAAAAAGTACATTGTGCTAGTTTCACCCCGTCCCCCTTTTTTCCCAATATATTGACATTGTACCACAGATCTCTAACTACGGTAAGCAATTCTCTGAGGATGAAGAACGAAAATGTACATACACTTAGGAACTTCTTTTCCAGAGCTAAAATTGACATTTTATAAATAATTTCCATGTTGCAAACTTGAGTCTAAGAAATCACAGCAATTCAGTGATATGTGTTTGGCATGAGTCACTTTTAGTTCTTAGTGCTTTTCATTGGAAATGGCATAAAAAGTAAGATATCTCTGAATTTTTTATGCTGTGGGCTTACAGGAGACATAAGATGTTTTTCTCTTATAGATGTGTGGCAGTGCATGGCAGCAGAAATAACGAAATGGTCACAAATCCCAGCAGTACTTCCCAGGTCACATGTACTCTTAATTTTTAAAGAATCCAGACACAACCTAAGCAGTTGATAACAGGTCATTTCTAGGTGATAAAAAGGGTATTTGATACGGGGTGTTTCCTTTCTTTGCACACCTCTCACTTTTAGAGATTTTCTATGTTGGTGGACTTAAGTCTCTAAATATGCAACCTAACTGGTAACTGAATTTTATTTTACTTTTTTCTTCTTCTTAGTGTTTCACATTGATTTTTGGGGTCTTAAAATTTTTTAACCAAGCTTTATGTTTTCTGATTATCTCAGTTGGTTTTACATATATTTACAGTGAGCTAACCTGTGAGATTATGGACAATTCAGATTGTTTATAGATTTGTTTAAGGTTAAGAAAATGAAAGCATTATAATTTCTTAAAATATTGGTGCTGTTTATTTTAAACACTTCTCATGATCATTGACTTCAATGTACGTGCAATTGGAAACGCTATAGGAGAAGCCTCTAGGAGGAAGGTTGGAGAGGGAGAGGGAGAGAAAGAGACAGAAAAAATTATAGTAACCACTGCCAGAAGTGTTCATACATTTTTCTTTAAAACATCTTTGTATTAACCTAATTTGAAGAGCTTTGCTTAAAAAAAAAAAAAACTTCCTTTGAATATAAAAATAGGGAAATAGAGATTTGTGCTTGTCAAATTTAGTCTTTTAGTGACCTAGCAGTTGATGCAAACACATGAATTTGAAAATTAATACCATATTGGATGAACTATACTATATTCGTGAAAGAAGCCAAAATTATGGATTAACCTAAATTTGAAAATAATTAAAGTTTTAAGCCCTAAACCAGATTCATCATTGAAATGAAATGATAGGTCTTTGCCCCTTGGGTATGCTTGGAATAAACATGGAACTCCGTATTGTTTTTAAAACTATTTTGCTTTTATAAGCTAAGACAGATGTACAAAAAAGATGCAGTTTTTATTTTGTATTGGCAGCTTCCAAATATTTAGTATCTATTTCCAAGAGTTGCAATTAGTAAAGCAACCATGGTACTGAAATCTGCACATCCCACAAGCTAATTATATTTGCAAGGTCAGAGTGAATACATATTTTCAGAAAAATAAAGGGTTATATAAATATGTGTCTTCTACTTGGCTGTTATATCACAGTTTGTTGATCTGGAGTATAATGTGTACAATTCACAAATTTGTCTGATAACAGAAAGTGGTGTGTGATTGTGTTTATTTTACTAACCAGTATATTCACAGCAATCACTTCCAAATATCTCTCCAGTAAAGATGTGTTAATTACAAAACAGACAAGGTCTTCTATTATATTAAAGCTACTAACAAGAAGACAGCAGGAATCACACATGTAAATAGCATCATCAACCCCTATTTTAGTCCTCTGTTTTGATCTGTGAGTTGCGCATAGACCAAAGGTGCTATTAAAGACTGAGTGTATGAAATAGGCAGCATTATATGAACAAAATTTATTCAACAAGAAAACAGACCTTTAACATGAATTTAACAAGCCTGAGAAATTATAAACTATCATATGCTGCAGATTCATGCAGTGATAATAAACAAAAAAGGAAAGTAAGAGGTTTCCCTAAGCTAGCCAAACTGCTAATGGTTTTGTTATAAGCTGTCTACTGTTGCAGTGACCTCTGAAAAGTCTCAAGGCACTTGTACCAGAAAAAATTAAATGGTCAGGCTGGTAAATAGAGATTCAATGTGGAGTGCAGGACTTGGCATGAGAAGGAATTTTTGAAGTGTTACATCACATTTCAGAAATTGTTTTTCATAGTTTAGCTTGGAGGTTTATCTATTACATATTAAGGAAGTGATTTTTGTGCAGAGTGTTTGGTTAAACTACTATTTGGGATTTACAAAACAAACTGAATTAGTTTAATGTATATGTACTTCAAAATGAACTATTTAGAAAATTCATAAAGCTCTAAGAAATGGGTTATTCCTCCTGCCTCCCTATCTTAATTAATTTTTGAGGGTCTTTGTTTGATATCTTGAGTCTGAGATTTCTGTTGCAAATCATGGAGTGACCACTTTGCTGTCATTCTGTTGCATCATACTGTAAACACACAGACATGGAGAAACGTCTTCAGCTTATACACACCTCCAAGTGCTCACTAGGGCTTTTTCTTGAATCTTTCTTACTGTGTCATAATTAACACCTTCTTCACCCGTCGCTCATTAGTGCACTGGACATTAATGAGTCTGTTTTGTAAGGTTGTTCCAAAGGAGAAACCCAGTTACTCTCACAGCAGAAGCAGCAATTATGAAATAATAGAGAAATTAAAATGTAGACTATATTGCCATATTTATATTCTTATTGCATGCTAAAACTAATTTTGGTCTGCAGGTTGTTGAACGTGTTAGTTTCCTTAAGTCAGTTGCTATAGTGATGACAGCAAATTCCTTTTCTTCATGTAATCATTTTATTGGCTATCATACTGCTACTCAGGAATTGTCAATCTAAACATGTCATTTCACATAGGCCTTCATTTAATAGTTGAACAGTATATTAAATCCTTAATTTTTTTCTAATTTTCGTTTTAGAATATTTTTTAAATTTCAGGTTTGTTTTTTACAGATCATAATATCTACTTAACTGGTATTTTCCTTTCCTTTTTACAGAGTTTCACACCTGCTTATAATATTGCAGAAAAATATAACAGAGACTTTTGCATGTAAAATCGCTCTTTGCTGCTTTAGTTTGAAAACATTCAGTATAAAAAAACTATACAAGTATTTTGTTGTGATATATAATGAAATTTCCATAGTTTGTGGAAGTTTTCCCCCTACACATGTTTTAACTGAAATATTAAAATAGAATCATAAAACAGTTGTTAGGATGCTGACGTTTAATTGTGTATTTATTTCCATTGTATACTTGTGTGTCAGAATGGTAACTTTTCCCCTCCTTTTCTCACATTTTAACTTGATTTTGTATGTGTTTTAGTACAAAATATGAGAAAATTTTACTTCTCTGTTTTTTAACACAATGGCTGGATGTTATTTATGATAATGTCTGATATTAGTACCTATTTTTATTATTGCTTTATGAAAAGGGAAATATTTTAAAATTTAAATATAAGAAAACTAGGCCATATTTATTTATATATAAATGTGAAAGTTAAGTCTAGATTAAGGTTATTTATAAAAGAAAAAGTTGACAAACTAAATCATTCATGTTCTGGAAATGCTTGCTTTTATTTTGAGGCAACAGAAATTTTGGGAAAAATTGAACTTTTAAATGGCCAACAGGGCATAAATTTTAGATTGATTCACTTGTGATGTTTTGGTGTAAGTGTATATTCTTTGAAAATGTAATATTTGGACCCTTCACTGCAGCCTTGTGAGGTGAATCTTATTCTTTAGTATGTAGCATGTAGAAATACTTAACAATATGATTTTTAGATTTTAGTTGGCTTAATCTAAAAATATATTATTTTTAATCTCTTGGTATCTTCAAACAATAAAAATAAATCTAGTTGATGGTAACTTTTTAAACATTGGTATGTCTTACTGGGCATGGTAGTACATGTCTGTAATCCCAGCTTCTTGAGAGGCGGAGGCAGGAGGACCGCAAGTTCAAGACCAACCTGGATAATTTAAATTTAGCAAGACTGTCTCAAAATAATAAGAAAAAAGCCTGGGAATGTAGCTTAGTGGGTCCAAAACCCAGTACTGGGGGTGGGGGGGTGGGTGGGAATTGGCAGATGTCAGTTATTCAGCACCTTTAAAGGTGAATTTGGAAATATTGTTCTGCTTTAAGTTTGTGTTATGTGACAAATGTATTGAGTTAAATTCCCTTAAAGAGGCAATCTTTACTAAGGTCATATGTGTTTACCTAAAATTTCATGATGTTTAAAAGCTTTAAGAAGTTATTTTAAATCTTTAGTAACAAACAGCATGTCAGAATAATATGCGATTCTTTTTAATCTCTTAATATGTAAGAGTTAACAGATGATATCATGTAAGAATTTGAAGTCTTTCTATATAGACAAAAAGAAGTTACCAGGTGTTAATTTCTTTACTGTGAATTAAAGCCATATCATTGAATACCATGTCCTGGCTTAAAGAAGGGATGACCTTGTTTATCTTATATTGTGCCTCCTATGCTTGACAGTGACTTGGACATGTAAGGCCATCAGACATGGTATAAAGTCTTTCATAGTCACAAGAAGTAAAAGGTAGCTGATAGAGAGACTATATGGACAAGTGCCTGGCTGGCTGCAATTTTGTTGTCATTTCAAGTACTGTAGTGGTATAATTGATGTGACAGGGCTGGGCTTTAGATGTAGTCCCTTAGCTTGTGCTCACTTTCAGTTTTAGTTTCTCTGTCATTCATTTTGATTAGTTAAAATTTAGGTGACAAACATGCACACCCATGGAGGCTGTTTGGTGTAAGTTTAGTTAATGACGTATTTTAATAACAGAGATGCAAAGTTACCATTTTTCTTTACTGCTTTATGAAAATTGCAATAATTGGTGTCATCTTACATTACAAGATAGAGGGTGGTGTGCTGATGGCACAATCAGCAGGAGGTTCTTTTTTATTAATATTATAATTAAATGATTTTCTGGAAATAGGCCAGAAACAGATGCAAGTTGATCATGCCTTGTCCACTGTTGCTTGGCATCATCACTTGTTTTTTAAAAAGAATTGACTTGACACCTTGTTTTTACAGGTTGTTATTGATGCCTTCAGATTGATCAATGCTAATATGATGGTCTTAGGACATGAACCAAGACAAACAACTTCAAATCTGGGTCACTTAAACAAGCCATCAATCCAGGTAATGGCTGTATTTGATAATGTGAAATGTTTGTAATATAGTAATGTATTTTAAAAGTGTAAAAATTCTATTTTACATTTCTAAGACTTGTTGTAGTCATTTTAAAACTTTAATTCTTAACATTTTAATTTGTTTGCAGTTTTGTGTTTTTAAGGAATTACAGAAACAGTATTGCGAAAGATATATTTATTCATATATGAGTCTATTTTTAGTAACATTTAAATTTTTCTACCACATATAAGGATGCCCTTTTTGGGAGCATAGCAGAGCCTTTAGCTTAAGGATATCTTTGGTATGGTTAACATTATAGAAAAGAACTGATCAGAGCTTTAGGTGGAAGATATTGGCTATCATAATTGATTGGTTTGTGTACATTGCTCACAGCAAAAAATAATGGGGAAACTGATGCATATTTTAATAAATCTCTAAAAAGTTATTAATTACGTATATTGTGAGCAGGGGGTTCCTGGGGCTTGAACCCAGGGCCTCATACATGCTAAACAAGCACTTTACCAATGAGCTAAATTTTTGTAAATTTTGTTTTGAGACAGGGACTCACTACATTTCCCAGACTATCCTTGAACTTGCAATCTTCCTGCCTTAGCTTCCTGAATTGCTGGGATTACACAGGCGTGTCACCACACCCAGACCTAGAAATAGTTCTTAAGTAATACTTAAAAATTTCTGCCTTCTTGGTTTAATCTTAATCTTTAAGATAACTCCTATAAAGCACAACTTAGTGTTACTTTTTATGAGAATTTATATCCTCTTTTATCTAATGATATCAACCACTGTTTTGGAGTTACTCGTATTCAGACAATTAATAGCCTCTTGAGTGATTAATGTTTTCTTTGTATCATTCACATGCCTCATTGTTTGAATACAAATCTTCAAAAATTATTTTAAATGTGTTTTTAAATGCACCACAGCCTGTGTTTGTATAGTTAATTACTTCTCTAAAGATTAATTAAAAGAACAAAAATATCATGTTTGGTTAAATAGAACATATAAGACAAAGACATTATAGTAGCTATTGGTATTCCCCTTCTGACACCTTATTCTGCTGTAAGGTTGTCTTTGGGGAGCTGTGGCTTTGATAGTTATGGTTAAGTATTGGTTGCACTTTGATACCTTTGTACTTTTAAATGCTTGATTTTGCACCAACCACTCATTCGAAATCTTCATCAAAGTGAAATGTTTTGTTTCAAAGGATTGAGGTGTGTTGCTTTTGAAAGAAAACATTTTTTATAACTCAGGGAAGATTGCAGAGTATAATTAGTATGAAATAAGCTACCAGTGATTTTGATTGGAAACAGACAAGCCCATACTTGTATGTTCCAAGAGAATATATTATTGGACCTGGTTAGCCTGTGATAATGACCTTTCTTATAAACCCCCATCATGTCATACTACTTCATTATTTTTTGTAAAAGGTTAAGTAGCATCTCACAATCCAAAATCATTGTGAAAACTACCTCATATTTTCTGCCAAAAGTTTTTCCTAATTGTAAATCAACAGCCACCTGTTGCAAAGTTCATTTTTTATAATTAAAACACTGCTTTTTAACCTTAAAATTTGAGTATAATCAGTGATAAAATCCATTTCATTCTACAGCAGTCCACTTATATTTTTAATCCTTTGTTATAATCTTGAATTTAAGGTGGACTTTATGAAACAAATTCTAAACCTGAGTTAAATGACCTGTGTATACAACAGCTACAGCATCAATGTTTTTCCTTTAATTTTAGTTTGTTTTGCCTTCCGATCAGAATCTGTAAATATATTGATTTCACAGTTTATATAGCACCCATCAGAATGATATCTCTCTGGGTGCTTTACCATATTAAGACAATTTAAATACTAAAACGCAAATGGAATTTACCCAGAAAGTGACTGAACAAAACCACAGTCACACCGTAAAACAAACACTTTCTTATTTTTCTAAGACAAACAAATGAAAAACAAGAACAACAAAAATGAGCAACACAGAAGAGCTTGAAGTGAACGGTAATAATCATAATCCAATCTTAACATATATTAGCCAAATCTTTAACTTGGGGATTATGCCATGCTTTTTATTTTGAAGGGAAAGTTAGCTGGTGTTAAAAGGGAACCTGCTCTTAAGCCAACTCTCAAATAGCAGGGATAGAAGTGTGAGAGCAGCTGTTATTACACATGGTGGTGGTCACTAATGATTTTGTAATACTGATTTTTTACTATTATATTTAAAGTAGTGGGAGAATATTATGATTACGTTTTAGACTAATAATTTGAGGAGAGTTGAAAATATATTAGAGATTATAAGATATGCAAGTTCTCCATTTTGTAAGTATATATTTTTATAAAGTATCAATACTAGAATACCAGAATGTTAGTATTGATGACCTTTAGGTGGTAGAATTATGGGATTTTGTTTTCTTATTTTTCTCCACACTTCTTAAACTTTCTATAATGAAACACATACTTTTAGAATTTTTTTTTCTTTTTTTTTTTAAGAGAGAGGGACAGCGAGAGAGACAGAGAAAGAGAGAAACAACTTTATTTAGTTTTTCACATGGCCTTAGTTGCTCCAACACTTAGTTGTGTACGTGGTGCTGGGGTTTGAACCCGGGTCCTCGTGCTTGCCAGGCAAGCCCGTAACCGCTGAGCCACCGCTCCAGCCCCTAGAATTTTTTTTTCTTTTGCATTACTGGGTATTGATCCCAGAAAGCTCTCCCACTAATCTACATCTCCAAGCCTTTTTATTCTTCATTTTGACACAGGGTTTCATTAAGTTGTACAAGTTGGCCTCCAACTAGCATTCCTCCTGCCCTAGTTTGTGGTTACAGGCATGCGTATTCATTAAAGAAAAAATTTCTGCTTTAAGATGTTATGTTTTTAGTGGGCACAGTGGTGCATACCTGTAATCCCAGCTACTCAGGAGGCTAAGACAGGAGGATCACAAGTTCAAAGCCAGCCTCAACAATTTAGTGAGACCCTGTCTCAAAATAAAATATAAAAGGGGCCCAGAATGTGGCTCAGTGATTAAGCAGCTCTGGGTTCAATCCATGGTACAAAAAAAAGAAAACTGCTATTTTTGTTGTTGTTGTTGTTGTTGTTCTTTTTAAGAGAGAGGACAGTGAGAGAGATGGAGAAAGAGAGAAACAACTTTATTTAGTTTTTCACATGGCCTTAGTTGCTCCAACACTCAGTTGTGTACGTGTTGCTGCGGTTTGAAACCGGGTCCTTGTGCTTGCCAGGCAAGTGCCGACCACTGAGCCACCGCTCCAGCCCCTGCTATTTTGTTTTGAGATGGTCTTGCTAAGTTGTCCAGGCTGTCCTCAAACTTGAAGTCCTCCTGCCTCAGCTTCCTGAAGAGCTGGGATTATAGATATTTGTTACCAAGCCTGGCTAGAAATTATTATTTTTTTGACTCTTTAGAATCATTTATCACTAATTTTATTTAAACTAAGAAAGTCATTTCTTTCCATAAAATACTTTTGCCTATTTTCCCCTCTGATTGGACAGAATGGTGTTTCAAAATAAATTTCCCTGTCTGACGAAGTCTAAGTCCTCTACTTCTTACTAAATGTGTGCTTTTGAACTGTTTTCATTTAGCCTTGTGTTAAGAAAGTCCATTTTGGGGGCTGGAGTGTGGCTCAGCGGTTTCGGCGCTTGCCTGGCAAGCACGAGGACCCGGGTTCAAATCCCAGCACCATGTACACACCTGAGTGTTGGAGCAACTAAGGCCATGTGAAAAACTAAATAAAGTTGTTTCTCTCTTTCTCTGTCTCTCTCGCTGTCCCTCTCTCCCTCTCTCTTTAAGAAAAAAAAAAAAGAAAGTCCATTTTGTGTGAAACCAAAGAAATCAAATCTCTATTTTTTTATTAAAGCTTTATAGTTATGCATAATAGTTGGGTTCATCCTGACAAACTCATACATTCATGGAATTTGATTTCAGTTCATGATCATCGATCCCCCCTACTTTCCCCTATTTAATCCTCTCTCCCCCTCCCAATCTCCTTAGAAATTATTATTTTTCAAAGTACTAATGGCAATGTCAAAGCAGCTAATAAAAAATTTTATTTTCATTTTTATGTGTTATGTAAGAGACTATTAATCCCGGTGAGGAGGGAAAAGCATAACACACAGTACTGTAGGCTTTTTTATAAATATATAAGACTTTATATTGTTTTGTACTTGGAATATTTATTGTTGTTGAATGTTTAGAATTGAGAGTTAATAAAGATTCATTTTAGTAACTTAATTTTTAAAACTATTCCATTAAAAACTGTTAAGACTTTTCAGATCAGAGTGTCAAAATAAACCTGAAGATGTCAGCCTCATGATAATATAGTGAATATTTGTTTATAGATGCATGTGCTAATGCTTTGAATCTTTATATTAGTATTGGGCTTTTTGCTCTGAGTGCAGTTGCAATGTGTAGTAGAATTAAGCTGTTTGCAAGACATTGTTTTGATAATTATTAGACACACAGTTATAAATCAGTTGTACTAGGACTATTGTCATTTTATAGATAAAGAAACTAAGACTCAGAAAATTAAGTTGTTCAGGTTATTCAGTAACAATGTGGAACTGATGGTCATAACCACATCTTTTCAATCTTTTGTATTATAGTTTAGAATTTAATTAATTTTCGTATAGATAATATGTGTCATATAGTTCAAGATTCAAAAGATATAAAAACGTATTTAGTGAAAACTTTCTGATTTTACCTTCTGCAACCTCGTTCTGTACTCTGAGGCAGCCATAAAATACATGTTTTGTTTCTTTTCAGAGTGGTTCTGTTTGTTTATAGAAAGCTTCGCTTTAGAATGTGATTTAATGGATATCATTTACCAACATATTTCCAGTTTATTAATGTAAAATAATTTAAGGCAAACAAATTTATCTTTAGGTGAAATACATGTTTTTAAGAGCATTCAGTGTTTTAAACCTATTAAGGACCTATGAATAGCTTACATGCGATTCATAAGCTGTGTGTTTTAGAATGCAGTGTTTTCATTGCAGTGACTGTATAGAGGTATAATCATAAGTAAATTGGCCTTGTGAAGTTCTCCTTCTACATGAGACCAAAAAACTCAGGGCCATTTCATCTGATTTGGTATGAATGCACTAGGGTACACAGCAGATGAGCATATAAAATTATAATTATTTGATTTAAAGTTATATATGTTTTATCACTAGACTTGTTAATTCTGCCTGTTTATTACTTTCATCTATGTTAATTGAAAACCAAGAAGATAGTGCCTTCAAATACCAGATTTTTAATTTTAGTATTGTATTTAATATCTAAAATGTAGCCCTGTCTGTGGGCCCATCATATTGGCATCTGCATATATGTTGCTCACAATTGTTACTACCTATACCGCCATGTAGAATTGTGCAGTCAAAGCATTGCACAAAAATTCTTGAATGAAGGGGCATTCAACCCAAGCTCCACTCTCCAGCTGGACTGTCTGCTTAGAGAACTGGGCACAAGTTTCTGACTCTTTACCCACAGGGTATATCTCCTATTATACACAAAGATGAGTACAGATTAAGGATCTGCACAATGTAATTTTTTATGTACCGAAATTTAATTTTGTTTGAAATGGATAAGGATTTAATAAATACTCATAGTATATATTTTTCTTCTTTTTCTTTATGGTGCTGGGTATTGAACTCAGGGTCACATGCATGCTAAGCAAATAAAGGCTCTACCACTGAACTACATCCCCCAGCCCAATACTCTTGGTATCTTGTTTTAGGTGTCAACCATTTAAAATCATCCCCTGCTTTCTATGGGATTTCATAGCTTACTGTTAAAGAAGGCATTAGGAATATAATGGATTATCAGTACATATCTAAAATGTTTTAAAACTTGATTGTGTAATTTTTGCTAGCAAAACTTAAAAATAAGATTATGCTTTTTTCATGCAAGTCCTTAAAGCATAAGGACTTATTTCAATAATTTCCTAATGTGTATTATAGTATGTTATAAAGAACATGGACTAAGGAATCAGAATGACTTATGTTCAAATCCCCAACTCAGTCTTCTACTAGGTATAAATTGGGACAAATAAAGATTTTTGATTTATTTTTCTTATCTGTAAAAATATGCATGGAATCAAACTTAACACTTAAAAAGCAAAAAATTAAAAACACATAGCTCAATTCATAAATGGACAAATGAACTAAGCAGATACTTCTCAAAAGAATACAAATGTCCAACAAAAATGTGAAAAAAAATGTTGAACATTGTTAACAATTAAGAGGAATGCAAATCGAAACTACACAGATTTCATCTCACTCCAGTTAGAATAGCAGCCATCTAGAATACCAACTGGAGAGGATGTAGAGACAAAGTAACACTTCTATGCTATTGGTGGGATTGTAAATTAGTACAACCATTATGGAAATCAGCACCAAACACTAGGAATGGTGGTGCACACCTGTAAATCCCAGTGTCTGCAGAAGCTGAGGCACAAGGACTGCAAATTCAAAGCCAGCCTTAGCAAGGTGCTAAGCAACTTAGTAAGACTTACTCTCAAAATAAAAAATAATGTGCTAGGGATGTAGCTCAGTGGTTAAGCACCTCTGGGTTTAATCCCTGGTACCAAAAAAAAAAAAAAATCCACTAGAAATGGAACCACCATATAACCTAGCTATTAGTACTCCTTGGTATCTATCCTAAAGAACGAAAGTCATCATACTATAACAATATATATGTGTGCATATCCATGTTTATAGCTGCACACTTCACAGTAGGTAAACTATAGAACCAGACTATGTGTCCATCGGTGGAGGATAGAAAATGTAAATGTGGTATATATACACAATGAAATTTTATTCAGCCATAAAGAGGGATGAAATTATGTTATTTGCAGGAAAACAGATGGAACTTGAGACCATTATAAAATAAACCAAGGGGATCTCATGAAAATTAAAGGGAGATCAAGAGAGTAGAGGAATGGGACTGGGGGTGGAGAGAAGAGGAAAAATGGAAATACTGGGGAATAATATTGGCCAATTATATTGTTGTATTGTGTGCATATACAAATATGTGACAATGAATCTCACAATTATGTATAACAATCATGTATCAATAAAAATATGGAAAGACTTGGGAAAGTACATTAAATGTAATGAAATGTAAAGCCTTTTCCTTTAAAAAAAAAATTACACATGGATTCAACCTACCTTACTCGATTTTTATGAGGATTAGAAGATGTAACTTGTAAAGCAGAGGCACTAGGTGCTTGTTAAATGTTCACTTCCCTACACCTTTTTTATCTGAGCACCTTAACATCTACATTGTAAAAATCCATTAATCAGAGACAGGTGGTTATTTTGGTTAGCTTTGTCTTTACATTCCTGTTTTCCCCAAAGCCTTTTTTGTTTTTTATACTGCTAAAAAAAAAAAAAAAAACGTAATTTCCTAGCCAGGTGTGGTGGCACATGCCTCAGGAGGCTGAGGCAGGAGGATTGCAAGTTCAAAGCCAGCCTCAGCAATTTAATGAGGCCCTAAGCAACTCCATCTCCTAATAAAATATTTTTTAAAAAAGAGCTAGGATGTAGCTCAGTGGTTATATGCCCCTGGGTTTAATCCCTGGTACAAACAATAAAAAATAGATTCTTCACTGTTAATTTGGAGATGTGCCTGGGCATTTTTAATTGAATCAATAGAAACGGAACTAAGAAATAAAACCCAGATTAATGTGGGTGACAAAACACATGCATTATTATGACTTTTTAGACTTTTGAAATATTAAAGAACTTCCAAGATATCATACAGACTTAATAAATTATGAATGGTTAATTTATAACTTAGATTATGATGAGATCAAACCTTATCTCTTAGGAAATCTACTGAGTCTTATGAAGGCTACTGAAAATATGGAATTTTTGAGGCTTTACATCATGCTTCGAAGAATATATCACCCACTCCATTAAATTTCACTTCTAAGCCAAGAGTGGTGATACATGCTTGTAATCCCAACTACTGGTGAGGCTGAAGCCAAATAAATGATTGTAAGTTTGAGGTCAATGTCAGCAACTTAGTGAGGCCACCTCCAAAACAAAAGACTTTTCTTCTCAACTTGTGGTTGAGGAAAACATTTAATCTAATCTTAATTTAGGATAAAATGCCCTTTTTTGAAGATGGTAAAAAGTATTGTGTATAGGATATATCAATAATTTCAAATTTTGTATTTTATTAGATGAAAAATACTAATTTATCCTTTTTAAAAACCATTTACGTAGGCATTAATTCATGGGCTGAACAGACATTATTACTCCATCACTATTAATTATCGGAAAAATGAACTGGAACAGAAGGTAAGTTTAACTTTTTGCTTTCTCACACCATTTTTTATTTAAAATTGAATTGTTGACCTTTTCTGCTGTTTCCAAATATTTTTCCACTCCCGATGAATTGTGAATTAAAATAAAGGAATATTTTATTGAAAACCTGTTTTTCCTTAATTGGTAGGTGCTGAAGTAGGAAATGAAAGCATTCAGTTTTGTTTTATGATAAATTATAAAAATATTTCCCCTAGTTTTATGGGTTTTCTGATTGTTTATCATCTTTAATAGTTATCTTTTGCAATAGTTTTATTAAATATATAGCTTTTGAAATTTGATAAGAATAAATTGTCATGTTTGTGGTAATTTAAAGAGAATCAAGAGAGATTGTTTTCAATCTAGATTCTTGTCCCTTTTATACAATTTTCAAATGTGATTACTTCTGAAAAATATCTAGCATTGGTCGGTTTGCATTCTTTTATTTATGTCTGCTATTAGAATTATTTCGTGTAATTTTTCTCTCAACTAATGTCAAATATTTATTTTTGCCTGTTTTTTGAAATTGTGATCTGAACCGTATCCCTCTCCACTTTACTTTTATAATTAGTCTTGCACTAAATTAGCTTCTTATGTTTCTCTTTGGGAAAATGTTTTTTAAGAACCCTGAATTTACTATGGCTAATGTGTTAGTTTTGGTTACTGTGTGCACTCTCAGGTTCACCCATAGTAAGAATTTGGTAGCAAACCAAGACTATTAGTAATTGAAACGTTCCTCAGAAAGATGACTTTGTGGCATTCCTGGTGTACATGGCACATTTGAGGGGACATAAGTTGGGCTCTTTGCACTCCTACTCCCTCTTTCATCTCATTTCTAGCTCGGAAGGGAAAGAATATGCTATTTTAGATTTCTTTGAAAGAAAAATCCCATGTTGGTGTTCGGTTTTTTGCTTTTAAGTTTGCTAAACAAATGTCCAAGCCACCCATAAATTCACCTGAAGGGCCCAGGTGCTTGAGCATAGTGATGAATAAGGGGAGCTGGAGATCAGTTCCCCCTTGACAAGATAGGACCCTATAAAGCTGTCTTCCAACTGCTTGCTTATCTCCCAAAATCATCTTCTGCTTGATAGATTTATTTGATTGCTTGAAGTACATTGTGAACACTTATTTTCAATTTTGTGGAATGATTATAGGCTGTGAAAAAGGATACCACTCAGATTCAAATTGAAAAATTCATTTAGATTCATAAGTATTTTATCAGTCTATCTGACATCTATCTATGTGGTAATATTCAGTTAATTATATCAGCATTTCTTTTCTGGTATATGTATACAATTATATTAATTAATTACTGCCATGTTTATATTATTAATAACTCAGATCATCTGCCTTGTTGATAATAAAAGCCTGTCTTTCTTCAGCTATCCTATATACTTAAGACTCATCCCAATGGAATCTTTATATCCAGTCATGGTCAGAGTATCATGCTGCTCCTCTGTGGGAATTTTCTTTGTTTGCTTTTGAGAGGGTAGCAAATCCAATTCTCAACATTAATTATGGTTCACTTTATAGCATACATAGTTGCAGCTATACCAGGATTTCCTAAGTATGTATTTTCTAGAACAATATCCATGGAGAAGATGGAAAGTAATCAAAGAAATTGGCGTTATCTGTGTGGGACGGTTGCAGATTTTTTTCATTTTTTTCTTATTCCTGAGGCGATAAGAAGGGAATGATGGGGGACATTTCTATCTTGAAAAGCCTCATAGGTGATTTTATCATACACGTTTTCCAGTGTAAGATAAGCTCTATCACAAATAGCTGCAGACCTCTAAACAAGTTAGGATAATTTTCCTAAACTAAGCCCATATATTTACAATAGTCTTCAGATCTCTTTTGGTATACTGGGGGTTGAACTCAGGGGCACTTTTAAGTTATAGAGGGAATGTTAGAATTTGAAGAAACATTTGAGATTAGTACAAGCTCTTAATTCATAGATCATATATAAATGAGGCTTAGAAAGATTGACACAAAGTCACTTAGTAAGTGGGGCATTTTATTTCCTTATCTTGGCATTTGAAAAACTTGATGAAAAATTAGCAACCCTGTGTGTAATAGAAAAGTTTAATTCATCCATTAATTCAGTAGATACTTACTGTTTGTTATTATTTGATATTATTTTAGAATCTAGACTCTAAAGTTCTTGAAAATAACAGGGCGGAGTCCCTGCCCTCTTGATTTCCATTTAGTAGGAGAGAAATGAAATTAAGAAGTAAACAATTTCAGATATTCAAAAATGTTGTAGAGGAGCTGGAGCTCAGCAGTTATGATGCTTGCCCGGCATGTGCAAGTACACGAGTTCACACCCCAGCACCATGTACATAACTAAGTGTATGAGCAACGAAAGCCATGTGAAAAACTCAACAAAAACTGATTTTCTCTCTCACTGTCCCTCTCTCTTTAAAAAAAAAAAAAAAAGTAGAAATATTAGAGGAGATTTTTTAAAAAGAAAGGTTTTTGTTTAAGACAATATGAGATAGCTTGTTGAGATTAGCATGGTTAGGTAAAATGTCTGTCTGTAAGGAAGAATAGAGAAGTAAAGCCCTGTAAAGATGAGAATCACCTTCTAGTTAGGACAGCAAAAGCCATGGGATTGGAGCACTGCTTAGATTATATTAATATAAATTTAGGAGAATTTTAATTTGAATTTATTTGAATCAACAGTTAAATTTAAATTCATTAATTCAAGAAAATTTTGTGAAGTTTTTCTCTAGTCAAGTGGTGGGGGAATTTCCTTCAGAAAGAAAAATAATTACTTTTTTCCTTTATATTTTTTAGATGTTGCTAAATTTGCATAAGAAGAGTTGGATGGAAGGTTTGACACTTCAGGACTACAGTGAACATTGTAAACACAATGAATCAGTGGTAAAAGAGATGTTGGAATTAGCTAAAAACTACAATAAGGTAAAAGTTACTTCTAACATTTTTCTAATTTTTGAAATATGTATTATTGGATGCCAAGCATTGTATAAATATAATTAAAATATAGAGTCCTGTTTTGTACATCAGAGAGTAAATATTTGCCTTGCAGGTCATCCAGTCTCTCTTAAATACCCACTGCTATTATGCAACAACAGCTATATATAATGTGTAAACAAATAAAAGTGGTCATGTTCTATTAAAATAGTAAACTGGCCATGTTTGGCCCGTGGGCTCTTTAGCCTGCTAATTCCTGTTATAGACCATGTAATATAGTTGCACATTTGAAATGTCCTCATTAATCAGGGAAGGAGAGCAAGAGAATGTAAACAAAAGCAACAGTACTGAATACTTGCTCATATAATTTATTTTGTGAATTTTTTCTATTTTCCATTTAGTTAAAAAATACCACTCTGTATTTACTGAAAACATACTAAGTGGGCTGGAGCAGTGGCTCAGTGGTAGAGTCTTTGCTTGGCATGCACAAGGATCTGGGTTCAAATGCTGGCACCATATAACAATTAAGTGTCAGAAAAACTAAAATCAGGTGAAAATTTTTAAAAAAAATTATTTTCTCTCTCTCTCTAACTCTGTCATTGTTTTATTTATTTTTTTTTTAAAGAGGAACAGTGAAAGAGAGAGAAAATCAATTTTTCATTCTTGAGTCCTTTATTGCTCCAACACTTCATTGAGTATGTGGTGCTGGGGTTTGAACGCTTCATTCACGTATGCAAGGCTAGTGCCGTAACCGCTCAACCATCGCTCCAGCCCTGGCTCTATTTTTAAAAAGAAAAAAAAAAAGGAAAAAAAGAAAAAGAAAACATGCTAAGTGCCAGGCACCAGGGATATGGTAAAAAGCAAGACAAAAAAAGTCACCGCTCTTCAAGGAACTTACTTCGTGTCATATCTTTTGGAATCTCAGTTTAACCCAAAACATATTTTCCAAATTGTTAGACCAAAACCTACATAAAAAAGAGTTTCCATTGACTCAATAAACGTAAATGTATATGGATGTTTAACTTATGTTTTATGAAACAGTATTTACCATTATTGTTTTCTTTCTCATCAGACTCCATTTTATTGTTTCAATTGTATACATATATATCATAACATTTGTAAATGCAAATTTCAAATTACTAATGGATTGAAAACCTGCAGTTTAAAAAACGTTAAGCAATGTTATGTTTGCAAATATTTATTGAGTATCTCCTGAAGAAATTGCAATGGAAAAACCAAGATCTTTGCTTCACTCATAGAAAAAGCAGGGACAGTGAGACCAGTTTATAAGTAACCAGAGCCCTAGGCAAAAGTCTGCCTTTTCCATAAAATCTTAGTATTCTGATTGTCCACAGACCAGCTAGGTCAGCATCTTCTGGGATCTTGTTAGAAATGGAGATTCCCAGACCTATTGATAAGAATTTATATTTTAACAAAGGTATCCAAGAGATTTTTTTGCTCTTGAGTTCTTGAGTAAGACTGTGGAAACTGCCATGAGAAGTCCTACAGTAATTAAGAGGCTCTGACTTTCATCTGGGATACTGTCCCAGATTTCTGTCTTAGAGAACAACATTTGAATGAAGCTTTAAAGGATGAGTAAGTTTGGATACATGTAGGAATGTGCCCCTATGCAAAGTAAATCTGGTCAGTGCATAGTAGATGAAAAGGGTGTAGGACATATCCCACAATTCTACTACTCAATATATATCCAAAGGAAATGAAATCAGTTTGTCAAAGAGATATCTATACTCAAATGCTTATTAGAGCAATATTCACAGTAGCCAAAATATGACATCAACCTAAATGTCCATTGACAGATAAGTGGATAAAATATGGTGTATACACATAAGGGGATATACTATTCAGCCTTTAAAAAGAAGGAAATGCTGTCATTTGCAACAACACAAATGAACCAGTAGGACTTTATAGTAAATGAAATAAGCCAGGCAGAGAAAGACAAATATCACATGATTTCACTTATAGGTGAAGTCTAAAAAAGTGAAACTCATAAGAAGAGAGTACATCTGTGATTAACCAGGTTCTTGAGGCAAATGGTGGGAAGGATTTGAGAAATGTTGGGAGTTTAATTAAAAAAAAAAAAAAGCACATGAAGTGTTTATGAAACAGTGTGCTTGGCTGGAGCACATAGTACTTGAGGGTGAATAATGGGGAATTAAGTTTTTTTTAAAGTTCTTGAAATCTAGTAACAGACCTTGGAATATCAGGAAAAGAATTACTTTTGATCAAAGGCATGATATGCCTAGAAATATAATTTTACAACAGTGTAGAAGGAATCCTGTAAGAGGAGATTTGAATGGGAGATTCTATTTAAGAGGAGTTTAGTATTACACCCCAAAAAAGTATTCAGTATCTGTGTTACCCTAGTGACAATAGGAATGAAGGCATCAAGAGGCAGATAATTCATAGGTATAAGAATTATGTCACTATATTTGGGTTTTTTTAGGAACAATATAGGACCCAGAAGAAAGGCAAGGGATCAGGGGACGGGAGGAGGAAGGTAGAAGGATGGGGGGGGGGCAGATACTGAACAAATTGTATTGCTGAATTGTGTGCATCTAGGAATATGTGACAACTAATCCCAACATTATGTAAAACTCTAATGCAGTAATAAAAATATTTTAAAAAGAAGCAGATAAATAAAACAGATAGATAAGTGAAAGAAAAGGAAGGAATCAGATGAATTCAAGATTTCTTGTCTAAATGACTATAAGTATTTGGTACTATTAATATTTTCAATTTAGGTAGAAGGAGTGAGTAAGAAGATAATTTTTAAACCAACAGTTAGAAATGTGGGGTGGAAATTTGATAGTAAGAGCTAGAATTCAAGATTCCAGGGTCATAGTTAAGAATGATATTGGGGGGCGCTGGAGCAGTGGCTCAGCGGTTGCAGCGGCTCAGCGTTTGCGGCGCTTGCATGGAATGCCTGAGAACACAAGTTCAAACCCCAGTACCACATACACAATGAAGTGTTGGAGATATGAAAGTCACATGAAAAACTAAATAAAATTGATTCTCTCTTTCTCTCTCTCTCCCTTTAAAAAGAAAAAAAAAGAATGATATTGGCCTTGGCTCAGCGATTTCGGCACAGGTTTGAACCCCAGCACCATATACGTAGCAGAGTGTCAGAGCAACAAAGACCACATGAGAAACTAAATAAAGTTGATTTTGATATTCTCTCTCTCTCTCTCTGACCCTCTCTCTTAAAAAAAAAAAAAAAGAATATTGGTTGTTATACCCAAAAACAAAAAAGTTTTCCTTTTAAAATTAAAACATCTTTAAAAAAAACTGTTATCCAAGAGACAGTGTGTAAGATTTATAAAAGCGTAGCAATGTCTTTTTTAAAGAGAGAGGGACAGTGAGAGAGAGAAAGAATCAGTTTTATTTAGTTTTTCATGTGGCTTTTGTTGCTCCAAGACTTTGCTGTGTATGTAGTGCTGGGGTTTGAACTCGCATCCCTGTGCATGCCAAGCAAGGACTGTAACTGCCAAGCTACTGCTTCAGCTCTGCAGTAAGTCTTTTGAAAGAATTCAGTTTTGAAATAAAGTTAATAGGTTCTTGCAAACTAAATTTTGGCAGAATTATGTTTGATTTTGAAAAACATACCCTTACTTATAGATATACTTATAGAAATACCTCCTAGTACTAGATTGTAGGTAAATTATTTTTTATCTTTCTATATTTTTTTCATGCTGTGGAGACTAGATAGAAGTAGTTTATTATTTAAAATAGTTAACCTTTTGTAAATGAGATGTTATGACAAGTTATTATTCAGCAGACTGTAGAAATGGTTTTTATTACATTACACATTTAAGTAAATTTATATTGGTACCACTGCCAGGAAATAACCTATTTATGGTTACTGCTGCCCATCCACAGAAGTTTTTCTTATTTTACAGTTTTAAAAAATCTCTGTAGTACTCAAAAACTTGTAAGGTTTGGTTAAAAAATGAAAACAATGTGTAAGCTGTGATATGAAAGAGTCCAAATTTGGGAATGTGATTCCCTCTTTGATTGAAAGAAATATAGTAATTTTTTTTTTAGTAACATTTAAAATATAAAATGAAAGGCCCATGGTACCAATCTTCATAGTATTCTTTTTAATTGGCTGGTGTTTTAAACCAAGGTAATTACTGTTAGATGCCTGTTAGGTCCTAAAGTGAAAGAAGGTTAGAAAATAATTAAATTCCTGTGTTCCAAGTTTTCAATTTCAAGTCTGAATTCACCACACAGAAATTCTACTGGATTATTACCAATTGATTTTTCTCATTACTGAACTACAACACCCACAGCTCTGTTATTCCAAACCTCCTAATTTATTCATACCAAGCTACATCTCTATCTTTTAAATTTTGGGTAATATTTGATTACATGTACAGGTGAGAAATGAATTGCAAAAGAGCATTTTAAGAATAGCACTGAAATAAAACTTGCTTTTTTGCCTTTTTCCCCAAGCATGTAGCTTTCTATAAAATCTGATATTTGACAGTTTGCTTTTCAGAGGGTAAATTGGCCTATTTAGTAAACTGAAAGAAAGCTTGAATATTTCTTTTATATGATTATATATAAAATATATAAATATGATTATATTTGGTTTACTGCAGTAGGCATATTAAGTAAGAAAGTTTTGTTTTGTGCTAGTGTAATAAGATAAGAAAAACAAAAGAAGACATAAATATTGAGAAAAATGGACCAGATCATCATTATTTGAATATGATAGGATATGTTTGCAATCTGACATAGAAATTCAAGAGAATAAGCTAGAAAACTTGTAAAACTATTATAATTAAAAATTAATGTGGGTAGTAAAAATACTTACAAATTGGGCAAATGAGTTGGAAAACTCATTGAAGAAAGATAGCATTGAACATAAAGTTTCAACCTTATTAAGTAGTCAAAGAAAAAGTTAAAGTATAAATAATTTTTTCATTTTGAAATTAAAAACGTTTTATAAAATGTACTACTTAGTGGGTAAATAAATTGATATAACGTTTTGGAGACCATCTTTTAATTTTAAGTGCATATAAAATTGTTGAAACCAACATGCTCTCTTTGAAGGGATTATTATGAAAAATAATTCTATAAGAACTAACAGATAAAGATCAGAACCTGCTGTTAGGTATAAAAAATTAAATTGTGTCTAACTGCATAAATAGAAATCCCTACCCTATTACTTTCATTTTTTCAAAGTGATCTCTATCATAAATATGTCAATATCTTGTACTGATAACCTATAAGGTGGAAGATAAGGAATTCTGTACTTTAGGTAGTGCCTAAATTTTTATGTTTCTATCCTTGGCAAGTGTTACTTATATCTAAGATTGTGTTAGTTCAAAATGGCAATCTCTTAAATAAAATTGAAAGAATATCTCTTGCACTTAATAGCCCTTAGAAAACTTCTTTCTGCTCCACTTGCCTTAGATTAGCTTTCATCCTTTTTAGGTCATCTTTTGGTTAATGGCTAGAGCTTTATCTTTCCCTTCTAAGTTTTACATTACTGGCTCTGGAACTATAGCTCAATGCTAGTGCCCTTGCCTGGCATGCATGATGTGCTGAGTACAATCTCTAGTGCTGCAAACGAAAATCCTTGAAGTTTGACACAGCTGGAAGAGAAAGAAAGGCAAAAGGGGAATAAATTAGTTCCCTATCAAGATTCTTCCCGTGGGTCCACCCTGAAATTCCAATTATTTTTCAATGGCAGAACTTAGACAAATGGACACACCTAGTGGAAAGAAAGTCTAGGTAATATAGTCTTTTAGTTGGAAACAGACTCCTTTAGTAAAATGAAGTTAAAATCCTAAAATGAAGTAAAATGAGTTAAGATGGATATTGGGTAGGTAACTAGCAGACTCTGCCCTAGATATTTTTTTCATAAAGCTGAACCACAATTTCTGTTATACTTACACACATGCAAATGTGTGCACATAACCATAGGATCTTTATTTTACATCCCTATTTCATGTAAAATTACATTCCTTAGAAGATTATTTTGTTTTGTTTTTGCTTGCAGGGTTGTGGATCAAGCTCAAGGCTGCATGTGTGCTAGGAAAGTGCTCTACCATTGAGCTATAACCCCCTATAAGATTTGTTTAAGTTGGGCTAGAATGGTGGCTCAGTGGTAGAAGTACTTGCCAGACAAGGATGCAGGTTTGAATCCCAGCACCACATGCACAATTAAATGTTGGAAAAACAAAACCCAGATGAAAAAAATAAATAAAATAGATATTCTCTCCCTCTCTAAAAAACAATTAAAAATAATTTTTAAAACAGGAGAGGGGGTGAATCCGGCAAGTACATGGGGGCAGCCAATCCCCCAATAGTTATTGAAAAGGAAAACAGATTTTTTAAAGTTAAGCCAGTTCTTTATTAGTAGCCCTGAAATGATTATAAGTTTTTATTAGTGCATTATAGTTATACATAATAGTGAGGTTCATTCTCACCCAATCATAGATACATAACATATAACTTGCTCCTTTTTCCCTCCTCTCCTCCCTGGACCTATTCCACTTCTTCTACTCTACTGATCTTCTACTTATTTATTGTTTTTTTAAATGGTGCTTTATAGATATACATTCACTATGGTGTATTCTTATATGTGCATAGCATGATTTTGTCCAGTCCTCTACCTCTACTCCACTGATTGCTCCTCTATTTTCATGGGATCTGCCTCACCCTGTTTTTACCCCTTACTTTGCTCTGGTTTCCACTTATGAGAAAAAAACATTTGGTCTTTAACATTCTGAGTCTGGGTTATTTTAATCCCCTTATAAGATTTTTATAAAGAATCTGTGCTGTTCGGTGCCATCTAATAAATCTTGTACTATTATTATTGTTGTTATTATTATTATTATTATTATTATTATTATTATTCAGAATGCATCACTTAAAAGTAATGATTTTCCCTAATTGCCACAAAGTTACTTTGAGGTCTAGGTAGGACTATTTTCAAGTCTTGTTGCTTGTTGCCTGTTTTGCTACAGGCAAATCAGCCTCTCTGTACCTTATTTCCTTATCTCAAGAATAAGGTTGTTTTAAGAATTGCAAATAAAATGTTTGAAGCATCTGACCCATAATAAAACTCTAATGAAATGATGGTTGCAACCAGTTCTGTTGTTATCAATATCATTCTTGTCTCCTTCCTTTTTTCCGTACACATAGCCATTCAGCAAGCCATCCTACTTAACAAATTAATCTGTGAGCTAAATTGCTTTTTTACAGTCAGTATCAAAACCACAATGAGATATGGCTTCATACCCCTTAGCATGCATATAATGGAAAATAACAAGTGTTGCTGAGGAGATGGAGAAATTGGAACCTGTGTACATATTTTTCTAGCAGGAATATAAATGTTGCAGCCATTGTGAAAAACAGTTTAGTGGTTCCTTGAAAAGTTAAGTAGACTTATCCAGCAATTCCACTCCTGCATTTGTACACAAAAGAAGTGAAAACAAGCATTTATACAAAAATTTGTACATGAAGGTTTATAGCAATACTTATAATAGCCAAAAGGTAAATACAACCCAAATGTGTAGCTACAAATAAATCAGTGGATAAAAATCATGATATAAACACACACATGTGTGCACATACATGCACACAATATGAAATATTACTCATTCATTAAAAAGGAATAAATGTGAAGTATCCATAGGTAAATCCATGGAGACAAAATGCAGATTACTTGGGCAAGGGAACAGTAGGAAATAACAGCATAAGTAGGTTTCCGTTGGGATTATGAAATGTTTCGGAATAGAAGTGATAGTTGTACACATTATAAAATACTGAATGTCATTGAATTTATACACTCTAAAATGGTTAAATTTTATATTAGGTAAAATTTACCTTAATTTTTAAAATTCAAATTGGTTCATGCCTCTACATTGCTTTTAAAAAGCTTTTGATGACTGCCTTCTGTTTGTCCTAAAATAAAGTCCAAATCTCTTCCCTCTATAGCTTTCTCTCTTAATAACCACTGTTATATATTGCTGAAATACTGAGTAATTTGCAGTTTTTTGAAATTATAATGCTTTTGCTTCCTGGCCTAATGCACTTCTTGTCACTCTAGTGCCCTCTCAACTCCTAGTTTTCATTCAGATCTCTGCTTAACCCTCCCACACTATTGAGATCCTCACCATACCAACAATTGAATGCTTATTTGTACTCCAGTAGATCTCTGTCCTTTCAAACTAATTCTTATTTTTAAATTTTCTGCTTTTACAATTATAAGCCCTTTGAATTCAGCTATCAAGTTGCTATTTGCCTCTGGCACACTGACAAATTGTAGATGCTCAGCAACTATATTTGTTGAGTAAATGATGTGCAATAATTGTTTATTTTACTAAAATTAGAACTTTATTAAGAAACTAAATCATCTGTATTAGCTAGTCATTAGTCATTAAGCTAGTCATTAGTCATTGAGTAATATTAATGTAAACATCTAAAATTTAAGGAAATGCTGCACCCTCTAAAGAGCACCTTTCTTTTTTTCCAATCTTCAGCTCCTTTTCATCGTGGCATACTTTTTTTGCATCTGTCCTTCTATAAAGCTGAATCTCCAGGTCACTGAAGTTGGCCTCTGGTATCCTTAGAATCATAGCTTTCTACTGATGACAGTTTTACTGTTTTGCCTTGTTGAAAGATGTGATTGATTTGCTTTCTTAGTACTCTGATTTTGCATTTCTTTTTCAGTTATTTGCCTTGTCCTCTGGCCTCTACTTCATACCTTTCAACTTCTTATCTTCCCTTTACTTCCATGGCCATACATTACTGTGGTTTTCCTAATCATGACAACTTCTGCTCTTCTGCCTTTGGTCTTCTGTTTTTACTTTTCTTTTACAAAAACCTGGTCTAACATGCACAAATTGTTTTCATGGTTTACCCTTGCTAACCTCTGAAATTTCTTTTTCCCTGTCACTTGGTCTTTATTATCATCTCCTCTGTCTCTGAGATCTTTCCACTTGCATGTAGCAGGTGCTTCAAGTGTTACTGTTTAAAGAGTGAACTCTGTTCTCTGTTCTGCTTTCTGCCTCATCAGAACAATTCCTCTACCAGTTTGGTTGTCAGGAGCACTCTCATTTTCCTAATCTCATGTTTGCTTTAAAATTGAGATTTATCTCTTTCTCTTCTCCCATAGCCATTCAGTCTCCAGGGTCTCTATCCCTGTTTCCAATAAGTATCACATGATGTTTTCTTCCTTAGTGAATTTTGTATATTCTTCCCAGACTCTTTCTCCCTGAAGTGATCCACAAGGAAAAGTTGGGTACATTTATTTACCTCTCTGTTCCCATTGTTCTTTTTGGACACTTGGTTTTTGTGTTTTGTACTGCATTATAATTTGAGATCTACAGGCAAGTAAAGCCCAAACATGAGTGTCTTGAGCAAAAAGAATTTGAAAAAAAAAAATTCCTTGTATAATAAATAAGTGCCTAATGTCTTTAAATGTCTAGTGTTGATTTACAATATCATTAGGTTGTTTTCAATAAGTTAATATATATTTATAAAAACGTATATGTTGATGTTTAATGATGGTAATAGAAAAAAATTGTAATGTTATTGAAGTCTCTAATGCCTTCTCAGGTAGTTTTGACATTGCTTCATTTTTGTTTATTTTTGCTTTCCCAAGTATGTTTTATTAAAAAAAGAAACCAAACATTTCTTTATATTTATTCTCTACCCCCCACAACCCATTGCTATAGACATTCCATAAAAAATAAATTTAAAAAATAACAAAAGAAGTAAAATATGTTGTCTTGAAATCCACTCGCAGTTATGCAGAGGTTGTTTACTGGTGAACAAAAACCATCATATTCCATTTAGCAGGTTGTGCCGTATTTTACATTAAAATTGCCATATTGGTGATATTAGAAAGCATGTGCTTAAATGGGATCGTGGCATGTTATAGAATGAAAAAAGCATGTCACTGGGGGAAAAAAGCCAACGGAATAATCAGAGAAGTATGTTAAATAAGATTGTATCAGAAGCAAAGGTTAAGGAACAGAAAACAGGTGGAATAGTCTAAAGATAATGAAAAGGCTTGAATTGGCCTGATGGAGGGGCCTTAAAAGAATGATAGTGAAATACCAAGGATCCAATCTGTGTTTGTCAAAGGGAAAATAAAAATGGTGAAATTGGAGATATAGATTTTTCCATTTCAGAAACTTGAATATTAGCAGAAAAAAGAGAATGAGATTAATGGTTTTAGTAAAAACCTGTTTAAAATAATGGGGTACATCTGAGGGGATTATTATCACATAACAGACCAAATTCCAAGAATTTCTTAGAACTGTACAGACCGTGCGTGATGGGATAGCCATCTGGGGGTCTTTGTTGATAAACTGTTAAAAACGTTTCTAGTGTGAATAGCCACAAACATTTTCAGTGCTTTTTTGTTGGTTGAGTAAACCGAAGAGCACAAATGCAAAAGCAAAATTTGAAGCCAAATCACAGAAGTTGCCATAAACACAGAAGTTCCCTAGTGAGGACACTGCCTGTGCCTGAATTTCATTTGTTTCTGCTGCTACCGTTTCTTAATTTTTCCTGGTGACTAGCCAGATTAGAACAGTGAATGAAGACAAACTGGTCTTGCCCAGATGGTAGATAAGATATAGGTGACTTAGGTAGACAGAGAAAATATTAAGGGGTTTGATATAATGATTGGTCTGTCTTAGAATGGAGGAGATGTGCTCTTACTCCTTTTGTCATGGGGTTTGCAACCTTAGTATATGCCTAAATCTACAGCTGCTCCTCATTTCCCAGATGGCATCTATGGCTGGGAGTACTTTTTACCATCTGCACTTCTCAAAGAGTTTGTGAACTCTCTCTTTTAATTATTGGGAATGGAAAAACTAATTGGTAAAGTGGTTAAAATGATATAAAAGATTTTAAATTTTTGCTAGAGCTTTTTATATCCAATTTATCTTTTCAAATAAGATTAGTGCTTTAAATATGTCTTAACCTTTATTTTTGTATATCTGCCACCTTTGATATTTGTAATAATCTAAAATATTCCCTAATAACTGTTTTGTATGTGGATTGATATTTTGAGCCAAATTCCAAAACTCTTGCCTCCTTCCAATACTGTAGTTAGTACTGTTATTGGCATGAGAATAGAACAACTAATGTTGAATGGGCGTAGAATGCAAACTTATATGAATTGTTCCATTCATCTAATATACTTTTAAGTCAATAAAGTGTAACCTCACAGTTTGTAAAAGAAATTTAGAAAGACAAACTTCTGATGCATGTCAGTGTTTCCATTTATGTAAAACATTAAAAAGTAGAAGCGGCAATTTCCCAGTTAGGAAATACTTTCATAACTAGCTGAGAATAATAGAGTGACATCTGACTCTGAAAATGAACATATTCTCTGTCTAGGGAATTCTAGATTTGGAGTGCCTATTAATTTTATTTTTCCTTCTTTCAGGTTTGTGAGTCATAAATATAATTTCTAATGATGCATCCTCTAGTAATCAGTAGATACAATACTTATTCACCATGTTTTCCATTTAGACAGGTTCTATTGGGGAAAATTCTCTAGATAGTTTGTCCATTTATAAAATTAGACACTTGCCATCTTTGCTCATTTTCAAGTTCTCTGTTTACAAAACTATTAAGAAGGTGTGAAATGCAGCCAAACTTCCCAGTTTATGGGAAATGTCTGATGATTGCATTTCCTACATGTTCATTGTTCACACATGAAGAAATTTGGCAGCTGTGAGATTATTAAGTTTAGAGTATCCAAATCTAACCCTCATTGGGATTTTGGTTTCCTGCTTTCTGCTACCACTATTTTACCCCGTTTTGTAACCATCTTTGTGGTAAATGCTGTGGTGGCATTTCTTGAGTTGGTGATCATTAAGTTTTCTTTATTTTCCAATGATCAGATGCTAGGAATAAATCATAGACCACAAGTTATCCTGGAGTGTAGTCCTATCTTTAGGCCATAAAATATTGCAACTGTTAAAACTTTATTGATTCTCATAAAGATTTTGATTTAATTGATTTTCAATAAAAATTTTATATTATTGCCATTACTGAGAGAGGAAGGCTAATGTAATTATCTTAATAATTTTTAAATGATTATGCTAGGAAGCTTATGATCTTCTACCTACAAGTCTGCAGTTAACTATGAAAAGAGTAGAAAATGATTTGTATGATTCAGGTTCCCCCCCTCCCATGCTGGGGATCAAACTCAGGGCCTTGCACATACTAGGTAAACACTAAGACTATGAAGCTACATCCCCATACTCTAATTATTTTGATGTCTAAAACTTCAGTTTTCTTTATGATTACTAAAGATCCCTCATGTGGAACAGTGTGATTTTTTTTCCCCCTGAATGCATGTATTTTAGAGATTTAAAGATAAAGTGAGATTAACATATGATTTGTTAAGTAGATCAAAAGTCAGCATCTCCTTTGATCCTAAGTGCTGTTAAATAATTTCTGGATATGTACAGACTAGATTGACAAGAATAAAGGAGATAAGGAAATGGGAACTTGGGGGAGAACTACTGTGAAAGTGGGAAAAGATGATAGAACAGAATTAATGTAACAGTGTCATAAAAGCTATACTTCCATCCCCCGCCACCTCTCAATAATGGTCTTCAAATGGTAAATACTGCCTTTTAGTGATCAAGTCTGTTTTCAAATAATAGTGGTAATGATTTTAGTTATCCTGAAAGTTATTCAGAAGATTAGCAGAATTGCTTTTTTTGTCCAATAAAATTTTTGAATGAAAGGTTCTATGATTAAAAATCATGATCCCCATTATTTTGGTGATTTCTTTTCAGAGAGAAATATAAATTTAGAATTTGAATCTCTGTCCTTTGTGTTTTATTCACAGGCTGTAGAAGAAGAAGATAAGATGACACCAGAACAGCTGGCAATAAAGAATGTTGGCAAGCAGGTGAGGTGTACTATAATAGGTTATACAGTCACATAATAACCTGCTCTTATAATGTTAAAACTATTTTAGGGCTTATGTAATGTACTTTTTCCTCTCTGTTCACCTTACGTTTTTCTTCTGTCATGTTATTATGATACTAATTTTAAAGGTCACTGAATTTATTTGATGTCAAATTCCTTTGCCATCTATAAAGAATAAGTCACAAATCTATACTTATGATAGACTATCTTTAGTGAAAATAATTTACTAGATATACATTTGGACACTTTTGTACTGAATTAATTATTCAAGTATTTTTACTATAGATCAGGTAAGATAATAGAATGGGAGAGTTACATTTAACTGTTATATTTAACAGTTTTTTAATAAATTATTTTATCAGTATGTAGATAATGTACCTGAGAGAGCTTAGAACTATATTGGTTATAATATATGGAAAGAAAGGGTGTTAAGTATTTGTCCTTTGACTTTTCTAAGATGAAATATATATTTTAGTTGCTATTATCTGATCATGCAGGGAATACATCCTCCAATTAAAGGAATCTACAGATTAATTAGACTGTTTTTTTAAAGAATGTTGATTACATTTTCCCCATTTCATGGAACATGGTTATCATATTGCTGATGTTGGCAGAATCTTGATATTTCAGATGCAAGACACTAAGCTGTCTTTGCTTTCAGCCATCCTACCATATGCTCTGATCCCATCACATCTCACAAGCTATGTAGGTTTGGGCCAGGACCATTCTTGGATGGGAAATCTCTAAGAATCACCCAGCTGCCACAAGAAGTAATATAGATAACTGATAAATGAGTTACTAATTCACTTTAAAATCAATTAGTCCAACAGAGTGGAAGGGGCAAAGGTCTGACTTCATCATTATCAAAAAGGAGGAAATAAAATCTAAAACAAGTATCTTCCCCCCAAAAGGAAATATAGTTCATCTTATTTTCTGATCTTACATGATATCAGTCTTTTTGTCTTTTCCCACTATTTTAACCTAATGTAAAATGTTAGATCACCAGTTTGGAGCTTTTACCCTTCATGGAATTAATTATTTGAATAAATTACTCTCTGAGGCTATAGTTTCATGATGTGGATTTTATCTTATTTAACAGTTAACATAAAATAATAGAACCAAAACATGAAACTGAAAAATATATCACTGACAAAGTTTAACAGTCATCAGAATCATTTTTTAAAATGTAATCAGTACCTCAGTGGTTTGGCCTATTTTATGGCAAAAGGAAAACTGTCTATAGTGGAATCAAACCAATGTCTTTTTCTCCTGCCAGTCTCTCTCAGTATCTTTCACTAAAATGCCTCAAGACTCATTTCTGAAATAAATAATAAAAATATCATGGTGTTGTTACTTGAAATTGAATGCGGCACATTGTATCCCTGGGTTGTTTAAAGAAGTCAGTGGGTTGAAATTATAGATTAGAAAAGCTCAGCCAAAAAACAATTCCAATGATGAGCATTTGCTGAAAATTAAGAATCCTGGGTGCTTTAACAGTACCCTTAAGAAAATAGTGCTTTAAATTAAAGTTATTTTTATTGTATACAATATATACCCTTTATGTCAAAGCTTTGAAATTTAGCTAAAATACTTCATTAACCATTAAATATGAATATAAATGAAACACTTCGAATTCCTTTATTACAATGCAGTTTTTAAGCCTCGTTTTTAACTTGTTCTATTTCAGAAATAGACTTGATTAGGCTCAAGGTAAAGGATTGTAGCTATTTAATTTTCTGCAGTTTATTTTTCCAAAATATCTGCATGAAACATTCTTAACAATTTTAGAATTGATCTGAATTTTATTTAAATTTTTGAACTATAATGACTTTTGATCCAAGATTATTTTCTGAATCATTTAAAGCTTAGCTCAAAGTATTAAAATTATGCAGAATTCTTATTTTTACCAAGATATGGAGCAAGAGTAATAAGCATTCACATTGAACTTTTACCTAATGATATGTCCATTTTTAAATAAACCCACCCCTTCGGGTGTTTAAAATAATGCGACGTGGGCTGGGGCTCTAGTTAAGTGGTAGAGCACTTGCCTAGCATTCATAAAGCTTTGGGTTTGATCCCCAGATCCACAAAAACAAACAAAAAATGTGACCAGCAGAGAATATGCACACGTATCTGGGCATATACACACATGAAAAGCATTCTTTTTTAAATCAGATGATGGTACGCTTTATAGAATTCCTTGTTATCCTTTATAAACACATGTATAGTTATAGCACTGGTTGTGTAAATCAGTTCTTCATTGTGTGATCTGTTATTTTATTAACTGTTTACCTTGTTAACAGATTTTAAAACCCTAGGAATATAACAAATCTATTAAGGAAGATAAATTGTAAAATATATGTAAATTTGAATTTCTTTACTGACTTCATCAGCTTTTGAAAAAAAAAAAACTAAGTAATTTATCTTGTTTCCTTTTCTTTCTTATTTTTTTTTTCTTTTAGGATCCCAAACGTCATTTGGAAGAACATGTAGATGTACTTATGACTTCAAATATTGTCCAGTGTTTAGCAGCTATGTTGGATACCGTTGTATTTAAATAAAGCAACACAAAAAGCTACTAGTGATACTTTCAGTGTATCTTCCTCTGCTGTTCCTAATGCTCAAAATCAAGGGACCTCTAAAGGTGTATTTGGTTACATAAATGTAAGACATCTGGCATCATTTGCAGCACTGTAACACTTCTAGTCTCAGTTGTGCAATTACTTCTGTTTTCTTTAGTCAGGGTCTTTGCAGATTCTAAAGTTGTACAAGAATACATCAAAGTGGACAGATTTTGTTAAGATCCCATTTAATATTTGAAAATCAGTAGCACAAATATATTTTGATTGTTGCTTACAAAATAAAATACATTTACAATCCACGTCTCTTGAGGTGTTTTTGGCACAGGGTGGAGTTAACAGAATAACATTTGACAGTGCTTTGGAAATCTTACACAGTCATGTTTCCCTTTGCATTTTAAGATCTTATAGCACATAAAACATCAGTGTGATAACAAAACTTCACAAATGCAAAATGATTGTCATTAATGAGTGGCTATCTCATTAGTGAGTAACCCAGAGAAAATGATGACATTTTATTAAAAGCATTTCGCACAAGCCTAATACTTTATATTCGATAGCTTGTTAATATACTTTTCAGGGTTTCAGAGAACACTTAAGAAGAAAAAGGAGGCAATTTTAATTTACAATTTTTCATATTTTAAAGGAGTATATTCTATCAATAATTCGAAATTTCTAGGATTAGCCTTCTGGAAACCCCTCTAGACTGTCATCTAAGATAGCCACAGAAGGAATATAATCAAAGCAAAATGAGAAAAGCAGCCATGGTATGAGTTTAAAATCATATTTATAAGCTATAATTTTTGTATTCATCTTCCTCAAACTAACAAATACTCATTTTTCTGATGATAGAAAAATATTTTAATGGCACTTTTCAAAAATTATTTCAACCCTCAACCTTCTAATCTAATATGTAAAAGTAACTGCCCCTGTTAAGACTTATGGTACAGTACCATACTGGTTACCTACCCCAGGAGTGTGGAAAAAGAAGGAGACAAAGGTTTGACTTTAGCCTGCACCCTTCCTTTTGAGATTATTTGTAAGACTTCATTAAAGCAAGGTTTATTTGAAGACTTCAAATTTACATTTTATCTGCTATAAGTAGATGAATGTTGTGGTAGGTCAAATCATTGTCCTACTTGAACAATTCTAGGCTGTTACTGGTTGTCCAGTGACGTTACCAAAAACTGAAAGAAATGGCTTCAATTCATAGTATATTTTATAGCATCGTTTTTGGTTGAATAAGAAGTATTCTGAACGATTCTTGCTTGTCCTATATAGTATGTTTTATATAGGACATGTAATATATATTAATTTAGGTTGTTGGGGTTATGTCTGTTTACAATTAAAGTAAGTTAGATTTTTTTTTTCCTTTTGGCTAGTCTGTGCAGGGGCTTTTCTTTTTTCTTTTTTTTTTTTTTTTAAAGAGGGGACAGAGAGAGAGGGAAAGAGAGAAGCAATCTTTATTTAGTTTTTCACGTGACTTTCATTCCTCAGACACTTGGTTGTGTACGTGGTGCTGGGGTTTGAACCCGGGTCCTCGCACTTGCCAGGCAAGCGCCGTAACCACTGAGCCACCGCTCCAGCCCCTAGGGGCTTTTCTTACATAACATTTTTCCCTTTATAAATAAGTTTCCATAACTTATTTCACTGATTACTATTTAAGAGCTAGTTAACTATAATGCACTAATAAAAAATAAATTTTAAAAAATCGGAGAAAAAGAGCTAGTTAAGATTTTTTTTTTTTTTTTGTAGCTTATGCCTCAG
>PVKS010003785.1:0-100132 GCA_004027875.1 Aplodontia rufa
AACTTGATGTGGTGTGGTTACATGACTATCTTCAAAATTATAGAACTATACATTGAAAATAGGATAGATTTTTCTGTAAATAAATTACAAGAATAATTATTCTATAGCTATAAAACAATGTGACTGGGAGTACGAAGTTGGACTAAGCTGAACTGCTGGCCGAATAACCAAGGAGGAGCTTACCCTTTGTACATCTTCTTTCAGGTTCAATGTACAGTGACTTCCTTTTAATTTGTTCCTTCAAGAGCAGAAAAATCAAGGTTTCCTATCCCAGCTCGACCCTTACTAATGGGAACTTCGCACATTACTGAGCCTCTTTGGGACTCAGTTTACTGATTTGAAAATGGAAATAATATTGATTCTTTCACTTATTCATTTAATCCTGCATTGGAAATTATGGTACTTACTGTATGCTGGCTGTCAGGCACTGTGGAAAAGAGACATAATAGCTGCCTTTAAGAATCCAAAAATCACAGGATAAATTAGAGCAGGAGAAACACTCAGAGACCATCTGCTCCAACACAGAGCAACTGAGGTCCCAAGAGTGAAAATAACTTGCTCAAATGATTTGGGTTTGTTTTAGTGTCAGAGCCATGAGTACAGCCCATCTCCCAGTCTAGAATGCAGACCTCTTGTTAAGAATACAGCTAAAATCAGGAAGCTCTTTTACCCTCCAAGCAAAGAATATTTCCTCTTTCAGCTTGATACAGAAATTTTAAATCAACAGGTGTTAACAGAAGGTTTTATGTATTCTTATTGTAATTATTTTATCTGAACTGGGTCTTTAAAGAATTCCAATCATCTAGACTTTAAAATGAAGACATTGTATATAAAATTTGAAATTTTTTTCTTTAAAGTATTTTAATAACGGGCCCTATTCATACTGATATATTCTGATGGGGCAACACAATTAATAGAGCCTTTCTAAGCCCCAGGTTCCCAAGATCTCCAATTTTCACACAGCTACCTCTTTTCTTCATGCTTCCTGCTTGGTCCACAGGATACATTATGTTTGAAATCCCTGCCTTAAGTTTGTGAGCTTATTCCTTAATGACTGGTTTTAGTGACCAGCCGGCCAAGATTATTTTAGCCATCATGATCTTCCCAGGATTGGCAAGGTAGCCATCAATACAAAATGCCAGCAATATGGTCCCAAAGTCAGACTCTAATGACATTCCATGGTCAAGGAACCTCCAGACACAGCTAGACTTCTCCAGCCACACTCATAGATATAGGAAGTGGATCAATATACATAGATAAATAGTAAGGGCATTGCCATTCTGTTTTGATTTGTAAATTGATTTTAAAAAGCTTTGATTTATTTGCACTTTTCATTTCAAGAGTCCATATAGCAGGAGATAATTTCTTCTGCACTTTACTGGCCTTTTCTTCCTGGTGTCGCCTTGAAGTTCAATCTAGCTCCATAAATCTGCATTACAAGGCAGCACATAGATGTAGAAAGATACCAATAATTCAAATCGACTCACAAGAACTTAGCTGTTCCTTTAGTGGTGCTACAGCAATGTTTAAACCATTGTCAAATGAATCTGTGTGCTCTGAAGTGTTTTGTAAAAGGATAAAGTAGGTTATGCCTTAGAGCTGATGCGCTGGCTCCTCAGGGGGTGGTTAACTCTATTTCAGCAACAAGTCAAGCTATGGTGGCACCATGCCAAAATATGTCCCTCCCACCAGCCCACAGGTTGAATGCCTTTCTGGAAAGGTGCAGCTGAAGGGTCAGAGCAAGGTAAATGCCAAACATGGAATGTGAACAGCAGGACCCAGAGGCTCAGTATGTAAACCTATCTCCTGTGCCTACTCCTGACCACAGATTCGATGGAGCTGGCATCCCTGGGACAGTGTAGTGTGTGTGGGTGAAGGGAAAGGAAGTGCTTGTGGCATGGCACTGAAGTGTGACTGGGTTTAAAATGCCCTTCAAAATCCATGTGGATCTGAAGGAAGCCTGGAATGTGATCTTAATTTGAAAATAGGTCTTTGCAGATGCAATTACTTAAGTTAAAATGAAGTCACACGAGAGTCTTTATAAAAAGAGAGATACAGAGGAGAGATACGAAGAAGGAAGAAGCTCATGGAAATTTCAGCTGCAGAAACTGGAGTGAGATAGCTCCTTTCCAAGGAACGCTGCAGATTCCAGGCACCATCAGAAGTTAGGAAGAGGGAAGGAAGGATGCATTTCTAGAATGTTCAGAGAAGTGTGGCACCGCTGGCATCTTGAATTCATATTGCTTGCCTCTGGAACTGCAGAAGAATAAACTGCTGCTGTTTTAAGTCACCCAGTTGTGGTGATTTATTATGGCAATCTCAGGAATGGCATACTGATTGTAATGCGGGCATACGATTGGAGGAGAGGGTAAGAGATGATGCTCTGTGCTGGGTTTGGGCTGGAAGCAAGTTTAAGACAAGGGAAGGCCTTTCGAGTGTGTGGGTTTATGGCAGAATAATTGATGTAGGATCTAGGGAGATTAAATAACATTTATTAGAATTGTAAAATATTACTGATAATATGTGATAATCAATATTTAAAAACTAAAATTTTAAGATCAAGTGTTTGGGATCACGCCTTGCCTTTGAGCACCGTGGTCTAAATTTGCAGGTAGAATAACATTCCAGCCCTTGTAGTCTATAAATCTATAAACCTATATTCATTTAAAAAGAACATCCTGGAAACAGGTGGGAAGAAGGGGAGAGATCAGCAGAGGTAGAGAAAACAAATGAGAAGAGAGAGAGCCAGAGAGAGGGAATACTGGCCTGACATGATGCGTGTGGTCTAGTCCCAGAGTGAAGCTGCAAAAAGATCCAGGTAATAGAATGCAATTTAGAAGCAACCGGAGTCCTTCAGATACATCTCTGGGAGCATTGGAAGAGGACCCACCACCCGCAGCAGCGCTTGCTTAAGTCTGCCATGTTTTACCTGCTTGCAACCCTGCCCTCATCTGCCATGCACAGTTGGTTCCCTCGACTCCATCCCTCACACCCTGCCAAGCCTTCCTTTTAGGTGCCTCACTTCAGCCTCCTCTTTTTTTTTTTCCCCTCCAAATTTTCCACCACAGCAGCCTAGAGGATTGATCTGGCAAGGTAGGATCTTCCTCGGGGTGGGCAGAGGAGGAGGGCACTGTATGGAAATGAACAGATTAAGTGGGACCACCCATCATCCTGCTCCCTAAGCAGAGGCTCAGGACGAGACCCCGGACCTCCAGAAGGGAGTAAATTATATTCCCTGACACATATAGAGCCAGTTGTATCTCACAATGCTAATCCATGCTTCTTTTGCTGGTATGTCTTGCTACTTCATTCCTTCTTTTCTCGTAGATTTATTACAGCAGAAATACAGAAAGAAATAAAGAGACAGTACTCAGCATTTGAATTTTGAAATATAGTTGTCTCTCTGTATCCGAGAGTCATACATCTGTGGATTTCAACAACATTGATCAAAAATATTTCTAAAAAATTGCGTATGTACTGAAAATGTATAGCCTTTCTTTTTGCAATGATTCCTTAAATAATATAGTATTACACCAGTTATGTACCACTTACATTTTATTAGGTATTGTAAGAAATTTAGAGATGGTTTGCAGTAAAAGGCATGCACATGCTGTGTGCTAGTACTATGGCATTTTGTTTAAGGGACTTGAGTGTCCGTGGAATTGGTATCCATGGGGGTACTGGCATCAACCCTCAGGGAAACCAAGCAACAACTGTAAACTTTTAAAGTTATGATAGAGACACCAGCTTTTTAAGATCTTTGCCATGAATAAAACTGGAAATTCGAATGCATGCTGTAACCATGTGTTTAACCTAATTCTGAGGTGACAGAAGTCTCCTGGGCTTACTAGGATGGGACGGGGTAGCAGAAGGAGAGAGCAAGATAGTGTGATGCTGGTGAGTGTGCCTGAGCTCTGCTCCTGGAGGGCTTGGCTTGGGGGTTATTGCCATGGGGCCAGCGCAACATCCCTACTGCCTATCTCTGCTTTCTGGAGCAGTTCTAATGAGTGAGCACAGTCTCATCTCACAATGGTGGCACTCTAGGACAAGTGATAAGCTTCCTCCATGAGTGTTCCTACTGTCCTCAAGACTGCACCTCAAGGTGTAACAGAAGAAAAGTCAAAGGGAGACTAGCATGTTAGGGACAATGACTTCCACTGGGTGGCATGGAGGAGCAAGTGACATAAAAGGGTTCCTGGGAGTGTCTCTTTAGTTTTGCATGCTAAAGGCCTCCCTTGCTTTAGCTTGCAGTGCTCTTTCTCCAGGCCCCAGCTGTCTCACACCTAGCCCTAGGGAATATGACCTGTTGTTGCTAGCTTCAGGGTACGCACTCTCTCTTGTTTCTCAGACATCTTGCGCATTTAAATACCCCCACTGCACAAATCTTGCTCAAAGTATCCAACCATAGCATGCCATCTGCTTTCTCCTGCTATTCTGATTGATACGAGAAATTTATTTATTTATTTGAAGAGAGGGAGAGAGAGAGAGAGAGAGAAGAGAGAGAATCAATTTTATTTAGTTTTTCACATGGCTTTCATTGCTCCGACACTTCGTTGTGTGCATGGTGCTGGGGTTCAAACCCATGTCCTCACGCATGCCAGGCAAGCACCATAACCACTGAGCAACCACACCAGCCACTATTTATTTATTTATTTATTTTCGGTAGTAGGTATTTAACCCAGGGGCGCCTTACCACTAAGTCACATCCCCAACCCTTTTTATTTTTTATTTTGAGATAGGGCCTCACAAAGTTGCTTAGGACCTCCCTAAGTTGTAGGTTGGTCTTGAATTCTTCTGCCACAGGCTCCTGAGTTGCTGGGATTCCAGGCATGTACCACCACACCCGGCAATACACTCATTTTAAGTGCTCAGTAAGCGATCTTCATTTAATCTTACTCTACGTAATCTTTTGGTAAGACAGCCAGTTTCAGGACCATGTCAAGTGCCTATTTTGAACAGTGCTGTTTGAACAGTGAAGTGTTCCAGTCATTTTTAAAACAGTGCTACTCGAATGCATGAATTTCAGCACCTGCCTGGATCAGGGGAGATGCACATCTGCTTCTGAACGACCTGATGGGAAACATACTTGCTTTGCTTCTAAGATGTACTTACTTTAAAGCGTCTGTGTGTTTCATAGGACTGACAAACAAGAGGCTGACTGAGCATAGCATCGCTTTGGCAAATTGAGGTATGTTCCAGACCCCCAAATCAAAGCTTTTCCTCAGCAAGAGTATCAACTTCAGTCCTAACCTTGGATCAGTACTTTTAAAAAGCATGCTGTATTTGATTGGAGGGAAGAAAAGAAGCAAAAAAAATTAACATGCACCGCAGCGTTCACTTTCCATACTCATTCTGATTAGTAAACAGTTCGAGTAATGCCTTCCAAGGGTGATTGACTTTAATTTTATTCATAAAGTTTGAGCTTTTATGATGTGATTCCTGGGGAAGCTTTCTTTATGGAGAAACAGCACTGTTAAGTAAGTTCATATTCCCTGAGTGAGACATCACTCCAAGTAGGAAAGAAGATTAAACTTGACAAGCTTTCCCCCCTAAGTGGTTTGTTCTTGTTTTCATAGATATGTAAAAATTATATCAGGGGAGTTGCACACAAACCTCAATACAGCAAGTTCCATGATGTGATGATTAGAATAATGTCAAGGAAAACTATTTGCTTTCAATCTTAAATGTATTGAAAGCAATTTCCAGGGGCCAGATCAGCTACATGCATTTTGACTCTTCCTGGAAAAAGAAATATAAAATAATGAATGGGTTACAAGTGCAGTAATAAAAAGGAGATAATACTCCATTGAAAAAGAGAAAATTTATCTTGGTGGCCACTAATCAGTAGCAAAGTTCTGGGTCAGTCCTTTGGTCCTTGGAGGTGAGTGTGGGACTATCTCTTCCTCTTTCCTCTGCTTTTCCTCCTTCTTTTCTTTTTTTTTTTAAAGAGAGATGGACAGTAAGAGAGAAAAAGAGAGAGAGAATTTTATCTAGTTTTTCATGTGGCTTTTGTTCTTCCAACACTTTTTTGTGTATGTGGTGCTTGGGTTTGAACCCACGTCCTCACGCATGCCAGGCAAGCGCCATAACGGTTGAGCCACTGCTCCAGCCCCTGATCCTCTTCCTTAATAGCCTCTTAGTAATTATTTTTAAAATCAGCTTTCCATGATCAGATTTAGCAGTAATAGAAAAAACAGTTAATTTGATTCTGAACACGTCAGAATTCTAGTCCCCAAGTAATAGGAACAATATTGTTTTGTAAATGATAGATAAGTCATTGCAAATCAGATTGCAAGCAAGCAGGGGCTGAATCACTAATGTGCATGCTTTCAAGAGGGAACACCTGCCTACAGGAAGGGACAGTAAAGTTGAGCAGAGGACTGTGACAGTGTGTCCTGAGTTTTTGTGTCATCGATAATATGGACTCTAGTCGCTGTAATTTTGACAGCCAGTAATTTTCCTTTTGGTTTGTTTTAGTTACTTTTACTGTGGTGACTAAAAGACCTAACAAGAATAATTTTAGGAGGAAAAGTTTATTTGGGGGCTCATGGTTTCAGAAGTCTTAGCTAGCTCCATTTTTCAGGGCTTGAGAGGAGGCAGAAGGCATGGGTCTAGGAAGCAGAGAGAGAAACTCCATTCCAGATAGAAAATATATACACCAAAGGCACGTCTGCCAGTGTCCCACCATACCAGCCTACAGTTACCAGTTAACCCTATCAGGGGATTAACTCACTGATTGGTTTAGGACTCTCATGACCTAACCATTTCACTTTAGCCTTCTTGGATTATCTCACACCAGCTTTTGGGGAACACCTTTCATCCAAACCATAACATGGCCTAAGCTGTTTTAGTTGCTTTTATGTTAACTTTCCACTGGTAGAATCCTGACTAATCCAAAGGCAGAAGAGCTCAGTCAGAATTCATGCATTTTCTTTCAGTTATGGCGCCGTGTCTTAGGCATGCCTCAGGTATACCATTGGAGCTTCAGGGCTTGGTTTCTGCTCTCTCCTTGGAGAGCTTATATTCCTGGATATAGCACTAATGTGGCTGTTCTAAAAATTGAAATGAATACTTTCCTTTGACACCTCAGATATCAATTCAAAACATAATGGGCTAGTGTAGAGAAGAGATTATACCCGCGATTGCCCTCAATATTGAATTGGAGTTGACGCAGCTGGAAACCAGAGGTCAAGGGGAGAGTGATGAACGGAGTAGAGATGGAGGGCAGTTGACAGGGAAGACCGTCCTACATGCTAATGTGCTCCTGAATCCTTGCCAAGCTTGTTAAAGTGCCCAGTGCGATTCAGTATCTGGGCAGGCCTGAGGGTCTCTATTTCCAGCACCATTCTGAATGTCACTGAGGCAGCTGGTTCCGAGACCATGCTTTGAGTAGTAAGACACTTTAGAGTACAATAATTCCTTATGCAGGCCCATCTATGCAAGCCAAAATCTACACATGCTCAAGTCTCTAATGTAGAATGGTATAGTATTTGTGTGGAACCTGTGCACATCCTCCCCATGTACTTTATTTTTTAATTTTTTATTTTTTTTTAAAGAGAGAAGGACATGAGAGAGAGAGAGAGAGAGAGAGAGAGAGAATCCTTTTTTATTGAGTTTTTCACATGGCTTTCATTGCTCTGACACTTAGTTGTGTACGTGGGTGCTGGGATTTGAACTCTTGTATTTGCGCTTGCCTGGCAAGCACCACAACTGCCAAGCCACTGCTCCAGCCCCTCCCATGTACTTAAAATCACTCTACATTACTTATATTATTACCATGTAAATGCTTTGTAAATAGTTTTTATACTACAATTTTAAGGAATTGTCAAGAAAAGAGTCAGTACATGTTCTGTACATACACAACTTGTTAAAAGCATTTTTGATCCATAGTAAATTAAACTGGCAGATACAGGCCAGATGTGCTTTAAGGAAATGAAAATGGTCTAAAGGCCGATAATAGAAACATCAATAACATCAATAATACCTAACTGATATTATCATTTCTAAAGAAAGAATACCTATTGAAAAAAGGTTATGATAGGGAGTGGACAGAAATGAAACAGAGACAAAAGAGTTACAAAAAGAAAAAAATCCCCAAAGATGTGACCCCAACGCACATTCTCCTGGCCAGGAGAAACCCACACTGAGGTTTATCCCTGTTGTGAATATGGACGCACTGTTGTCTCAATGAAATTAAACTCTTGTATTCCGTAGTTAACTTCCATACTCCTGTGACAACCGTCTGAATTTTATTTGCCTTTTTGTGTGGCTTTTTAATAGGAAGAAAATAGGCTCTGCAGGCTAAAAGAATAATTTGCTCCTCCCGAGAGCTATGTTCTTCACTGTAAATTATTAAATTGCCACTTTGGCTTATACCTCGCAGCCGCTCATGAGCTTCATTTGTGAGCCTCAGTATCCATGAGTTCAATCACATCAGAAGCTTTAATGAGTTGGAGTTTCTGGGTCTGTGAACTTGAGAGTTTATATCATCAGGTTTAAGTGTTGCTTTTTGGGGTCTATTGGCAACAACTAAACACCAAGCTCCGCACCCCAACTGCATTTGATATGACCAAGTACTTTCTTTGGAAATTAACATTTGCTATAAGATAATGAATGGGTCAGGACCCTGCCATTTAATTTTTTAACCGGTGTCATTTTATAGTCTTCTTTTTTTTTCTCCCCTAAGTTGATCCTGGAAATAGTTTCCCCCCATTTTCTCTGCTATCTTTTGATGGTCTTAGGGGACATGCTGCTTCATTCCCAGTTTGCCTTTCTCCACAATTTCAGGGCATTTTATTATTTGTTGTTCTATTGTGCTTTATCCTAATTATTTCTTTTATTTCTCCTTTGCTATTCTTGGCCAAAACATAAGTGTTATTCAAATACATTTCTATATAATTGACTGTGTGGATGGCATTAGAAGGGGGACAGTAAAATTTCCCTTTTCCCATTTAGAGCCCTCATATCAGCATGTCACTCTTAATCCAGAACCATTAGAAGTGGATGTGTCCACCGTGTGAAAAGCCCTTGCACTTTAGCTAATGGTCGTCACTGAGCTTTTTGCTTTTATGTTCATACCAATACTGCTCCTTTATACTGAGACGCTTTGATGGCATCATGTCAAATGATTCATCAGGGGAATGCAAAAAGAGGGTGGATGGCTTTTAAATCATTGGGGGTTTTTTGGTTGACAATTTAATTCTCTGTGTAGTTTCAATCACAAGACCAAATTAGTTTAGATGCTGATGATATTTTCCTCCCTTCATTTATGAAAATAAGAGGACGGATGGAAATTGGGAAGATAGGTGGAGGGAAAATAATGATTTATTATCTCCAAAAAGAAAATAAGAAAGAACCAGCAATTTATTTTTGCCCTTGTAGACTTTTGACATGGTGACACAGCGGTTAATTTCAGTTGTGCAAACCTACCATCACGTTAAATGCAACTCGATTCTCAGCAGACATTACCAGTGGGCACTTTTTCTGTTTGCTTTATCTCCCCAAACACTGAAGAAGCTAAAGATGATGCATCGCTTTTAAGTTTTCTGTGCCACTTGCCAAGCAAGCCAATTTGTACACAAAGTTTCAGGTATCTGACTTCTTATTATGGAACCAAACTCTTGGGATGCATATTAAATATGCCACTCTTCCCTATTCCATATCTATTTCTCATTTCCTTTTTTCATATTTGCATGCATATATACTTTTTAAAGATAAGATTTATATTCTGGTTTGTGGCAGTTTTAATTTAACAGGATATTAATTATTAAGCTCAAATGTCTACTAACTGTAACTTTAAAAAGAACATTCAAAATACTATATTAAATAACTAAATATGTTCCTCGGTCTTCTAAAGATTTTGACAGATTAAATCTTCAAGGAAGATTATTGAAAAGCTGTTTTAGTACTGAATTTCATTACAATAGCATGAACACTGTGAAGCACCAAGACCAATGACCCCATGAGGGAGGTTTCAGGAATCCCAGTTCCTATTCCTCATAAGTGGCAAAGTTCAGAAATAAACCTTACACCTGTACAACATGGGGTTTCTTGGCATGAGCTTCTTACTGAATCTTCTATCTTTCAATAGGGAGTTAATCTGATTTTTAGCTCAAAAACATTAACATCATAAAGAATATCAGTAGGAAACGGGAAAGGATGTGAGCAATGCTTTCTTTAAATAGTCTAAGAGAACTGGGGCACTGGGCAACACTTGTCAGCTAGAAGAGGGGGCAGAAAGTTTGTGAGCTATAGGAGGAATTCTGTGTTCTGTACACATGGCACCATGTACAAACCTGGCTGGTTAAAGATGGATGGTCGTAGGAATACCATGCTCATTCACTTATTTCAAAGCAGTTCTTCTGTCCACGAGTTTGGATGCAGGGAGGTCTTTTTCAGGTATATCAAAGAGGATTCTCCACTCAGCTAGGAATAAAAGCTAATGCTTTTTACCCTCCTTTAAAATAAAGGCACAGGTTAGATTCAAAGGCAGAAGAAGATTACAGTAAGCAATACCTCATAGGGTGCATGGTTTTAACAATAGGATAATAAGAGGCTAGAGTGGTGGCTTGGTGGTTACGGCACTCGTCCAGCATATGCAAGTACACGGATTCAAACCCCAGCACCCACATACACAGCAATGGAAGCCATGTGAAAAAAAAATCAATAAAAATTGATTCTCACTGTTTCTCTCTCTCTCACTGTCCTTCTCTCTTAAGAAAAAATACAAAAAAAACCCCCAAAATAAACCCCAATAGGACAATAGTAAACAATTACTATTAAAATACAACCATTTATTTAAACATGATAGGTAGATAAATGTAACATATAGTTTTATACTGGGAAATAACCAACATTGTAGAAATTGATTATTGCCTCTCTCGATTCATTCTGACCTTCTTTGCTGATGAACAATCTGATGTAGAGCCAATCAGTCAAAAGTTCATGTTTGATGTGTGGCCATGCAAGTTCATTCTAGCCAATGAAATGGGAGCCTAAGTTTTATGTGGAAATAATAGGAAATATCCTTGGGTGGGCTCTGGTTGTCCCTCCAAATCATTTCTACACCCTTCTCCATCTTTTTTTCCACTCTGTGAAATGGAATTTTATGGAACTCATCCGTGAACTCTCTTGACCTTTGATTTCCATTTCTGTTTGGTCAAGGATGCACCAAGAGGAGACCTCCAAGTGTAGAAAGGTAGAAATTTTGGGTTCCTACTAAGATTATTGTGTGCATTTGTGATTTATTTGCAGTTCTTTTTCTTATGAGGATATTCACCACTATATTCAAAGTAATTTACTCTAAAGTCACCTGAAAGAAAATTCTTCTCTGTTGAGCTAGGCTATAAGTTGGCATGGTACATTTTGTCATTAGCCAAACCTCCAGTAGGTTGACCCTCTTTGATAGCTATCATTCTCTCTAGATAAGGCAGCCATTCCTCCATCTCCATGTCTATTCATGCCTAGTGGTTGTGAGGGCTCTTTCAGTTTATAATTTCAAGTATCTGGACTATCTTTGTTACTTTGCTCTTAACTCACTATTATCAAAGTTCTTATATTAAGCTCTGCTCACATATCTCACTTGAGCATATGATTTATTGCCTAACATATTATTTCCTTAAGAGGGTGTGGATGTACCTCCCCCCTCTACACTCTTCTTCCCATTGTTCGGAATGCAGATGTAAACACTGGAGTAGCCACCTTGGATGACACGGAAAAAAGCAGTGGATGATGACGTAGCCATCTCCAACTGCTTTTCTAACATTTTGTTACTGCCCCACAGTGTCCTCTTAACTGCTCACTGCTCTTGCACCTCAAGGTCTGCTTCCTCCCTCTGTGATATCCCTACTTGTTCAGTGGAACCCTCTTTAGCTTTGGAGCAGCAGGTCCCCTGATGTAAAGCTGGGAGACTTCCATTTAGTAACTAATCATACAAGGTAAAGTAGTGTTTTGGTTTTCTCTTCTTCCACATTCACAGAAATTCAATAGAAGGTGACACAAAAGCTTCTATGCTGTTGAATTCCCCTTTGATTTATCTAAAATTCGTCCCTGTTTCAGGGCAGTAGCCAGGAATGGGGAAGGCATACGTGTCTCATAATCTGTTTCCTATCACCAGTTTCTTATTCCCAAAACTGATTTTGGCTGGAAGGGACTGGTGATGTCCCTTTTCCTTACATTGTTTCTGGAATTTTTTTTCTTCTAATAACACCATAATTAAGCCATCCAGGTTCTGCATGTTAATGAGAACATAAAGGCATCTAGAACATCCAGTTAGTCATCTTGTGGTGAACTCAGAAAATATTTTAATTTTCCAGCTGAAGGAGAATTAACCATTGTTCTGAAGCATCCGAAGTCCACTATTTTAGTTGGTGTAGAGACTCTAGGGCAATAGAACTTGAGAAGGAAAATATATTTGGAAATATTTAAAAGAATATGATTCCATTGTATCAGCATCCTTGGGGGTAAGCAGTGTCTAACTAGACAATTACTGAATGACTTCATGGCAGTCAACTAGCAAGGACTTTGAGCATGACCCTAGAGTAGAACAAGAACTCAGGGTTACTCCCTCAGGAGCATAAGATGTACTTGGAGAAACAGCCCCTATCTGTCAAATGAGCTATGGAATATGTGTTTTAGAAGAGTGCTTCCCCAAATCCTTAAAGTTCACATGAATTATCTGGGGATCTTGTTAAATTACAAAATCTGAGTCAGTGTATCTGGGGTGCGGTTAGGTAGCTTACCTGTGCTGCTGATTCTTTGAGATCATGGATCTCACATTTTGAGCAGTGAGATTGAAGAGTACCAGGGAAAGCAAGGGAAAGATTTCAAAGAAAAAGAAGATACTGACCTGAACCCTAAAGAATGAATAGAATATAGAGAAGCAGAACACAAACACACACAGACACCACACACACACACACACACACACACACACACACACACACACACACCATAAGAATAAAGCAGTCCAGGTAGCATTGAAAGGGTGATGGTATGAGCAAGTGCTTGAGAGCAGGACTGAGTTGATGAGCAGACTAATGGAAAAGAGGGTTGGCAATAGGACTACGAGAGAAGGTGGAACAATAAGTAGAAACTGAATTGAATTGAATTCCAAGTGATGCATAAATTGGGTAAATCTTACAAGCTAATTTTGCCAGCAATGCTATCAGATTGAAGGATATGAGGAAGTTTTGCTGTCTTAGAAACTCCTGAACAAAGGGTGTATTGATCTGGGGTAGACCATAATCCCCAAAGCCACAATCTCAAACACCATAACCCCAAGTGCTTAAATCCTTCATGTCTAAGGACTGAGGGTGCAGCTCAGTTGTAAGACATGTGTTTAGCATGTGTGAGGGCCTGTGTGTGACCTCAGCACCAAAAAATAAATAAAACAAACAGCAAAATCCCTAATGTACAACATCCTCCAAATCAAATTCCAGAAAAAATAATTTAAAAATATTTTTAAAAGACATTTAATTTTTATTTTAAAGAAAATTTATTTAAAAAACAAAAGCAAGACAGAATACTTCATAGGCCACTGTACACAATAAGCAGTAAAATATTTTCCAAGCTTGAACACTCAGGTGTGCTAATAATAGTCTCATGAGTAAAATAGCTATGACCAGATAAGCTTCATTCATAAAAAAAAAAAAATCAAGTCAAATACAGGGACACTTGCCTATAATCACAGAGATTTGGGAGGTAGGGGCAGGAAGATCACAAGTTTGAGGCCAGTACATTACCATACTATGAGAATGTACTGTTAGGGAGACCCTGTCTCAAATTAAAAATAAAAAGAGCACTGGGTGTAGTTCAGTGATAGAGCACCTCTGGGTTTAATGCCAAATACTATAAAAGAAAAAACAAATAGATCAAAAAGAGAAACGTGTAAATGCATATCACCACGGTTGGCAATTTTGTGCAGTCCCATTTATAACTGTGGTCATCTGAAATACTATGATGGACAAGCTAAGACTTTTTAATAAAATGGATTAAAAACCATGATGGGGTACCATCACATATGCAGTTGTTCAAAGAGTTAAGATGTCTAGAAATTTCATTCACAAATGCAGGCATACATTTATTGAGGAAAGGTTCACATTTTTATGTCCATGCACAATGGTAACACACAAAGACAAACAACACTGTGATAATGTACTGTTGTGGACTCAGATTTGCAAAAAATGCATTAGATGAATTAAAACTCTTTAAAGTTTTTATAGACTGAATACCTCCAGTATTAGAAATGATGCGTAAATAAATACAAATTGTAGAGAACTGTAAATAATTAATGCTAAAATTTTTAAATAACAGAAAAATGTCTTTAGAAAAGGAAAAATAATTTTTAAAGAATATTCAGCATATGACAAAGTATATTACAGTGATAGACTGCAGGCAATTGCTGGGAGCTGGTCTGTAAGCGGTGGCTTTCACGTTGCTAACTATATTTGAAGGTTTGCATCATGGTGAATACCTGCTTTTTCTCTCAAGGACTAGCTCTCCTTGGAGAATACATTCGCATTCATTTCTCTACGTGGTGTGCTGCTCCTTTTGAAATTTTGTGGTTAGATGTGTATATGAACATGAGCATTTCCTGCTAGATTTTCCCATCTTCTGTATCATGAGCTGTGTTGTCTTGGTATTTGGAAACTCGTTATGCATGCGTTCACACACAGGGCACAAATTCAGTGGAAACAGCGCTACTGACTGAACAGCAACACCGTTGCCTAAGTGTCTTCTTATCCTACTGTGCGCATAATTATTTTCCAATCAGTTGGTAAATATTCTGCCTTCTTCTTCAGGCAAATGTGGCTTTAATTCATTAAAAGCACCTGTAATTTCTTCAGTTGAAAGGAATGCCAATGCAGACACATGACACATTCTAAACAATTATTTTTTGTTGCTGTTTCATATGGCCAATTCCTTCCTCAGAATGGATTTCTTTTTTAAAAAACAAAACACAATTTTTTTTAAAGCGAGAAGGCCAGTGAGAGAGAGAGAGAGAGAGAGAGAGAGAGAATCAATTTTTATTGAGTTTTTCACATGGCTTTTGTTGCTCAACACTCAGTTGTATACGTGGGTGCTGGGGTTTGAACCTGTGTACTTGGGCATGCCAGGCAAGTGCCATAAGCGCCAAGCCACCCTCCAGTCCCTCAGAATGGATTTCTAACCCTTTTACATATTTTTTTTCCATCAGATTTTCAGGTTTGAAGGATTTCAGTTCTTGGAATTTCAACATTCTGGACTTTTATCCTTTGCGATTGTGATTTTCAGAACTATAGATTTCACAGATTTTGATCTTTGGGGATTTAAAATTTTTGGATTTTGGCATCCAGAATTTTATCTTTCAGGATTATGGTCCGTACCAATCAACTTCATAGAGGCAGAATCTGCAGCAGAATCTAAGTTGCCATCAACTTCTTGCTCAGCCAGCTAAGGAAGAGGGTCCTAACAGTACAGAGGAAAAGGACAGAAAGGCCTGCTGTCCCTCACCAACAATGGGCCTTTCCTACTCCTGCATGGTCACAGGCCTCAGTAAATGCTCTCACCTAGGTCTTAGTAACTGCCACCCTATAAGGCCATTTCTTTATTTGAAATATAAAGAAGGCAGAGAAGAGGAAAAGATAAAATCTGGAGTAGAGGTCTCTTTAGGGGAATATAATATTGAACTTGAAAAATCTAAATTCAGACCATTTTGATCCAAACACAGGAAACACTAGACATTTTACCTATTATGGGGACAGTTGGAGGGAGTCAGATAGTTTTACTTTTTAGCTCAGCATAAAAGAGGGAAAATCCAACCTGTTTTCCCTAGAAAGCTGTGTGTGCAAATCCCTGACACCAGCTGTCCTGTGTTGGTGGTGATTGGTACTTTCCACACACTTAGGCAAGATGTCAGAGGCCTTCAACTGCTTGCAATTTAATACTAATAAAGACTAGAAGCCATCTCACTTCTGTTTGGCATAGCTGGAAATCAGCCTTCCTAACTACCATGAAATTTGGCTACCAAGATTATTTTGATTCTTTTTGTCTAAAAGAACGCTGGTTATTGGTCTGTTAAAAATCTCAGTATTCAAGAGGTCCTTGCTTCTATTTCCTAGCTCTTTTCTCATTTTTGCAAGAAGTCTCCCTCCCCCCACCCTTATTATTTTCGAGTATCCTCTCCCCTCCCTCTTACCACACCCTTTTTCTAAAGAGAGAGGGATAACAGAGAGAGAGAGAGAGAGAATCAATTTTATTTAGTTTTTCATGTGGCTTTCGTTGCTCAGACACTTCAGTGTGTACGTGGTGCTGGGGTTTGAACCTGTGTACTCCTGCATGCCAGGCAAGCACTGTAACCTCTGAGCTACTGTTCCAGCCCCACCCCTTTTCTTTTGTTGTAGAGAAAGTCTATCAACAACATGGGAAATTAGGTGTGCTACTACTGTCAGGTAGAAGAATTTGCTTTGGAATATGTAGATTTAGTATAGAGACCAAGCTCCATCACTTACAACTTTGGTAACTTTAGACCTGTACCCTGCAGTACTTTGGGACCTGGAGATAGTTTATGGTTTACCTCAGCCACTGCATCCATTGTTAACACCATTCAAAAGAGATAGTCCTTGGCAAGTCTTGTCTTTCTCCTACCCTTCCAGCAGCCACACTAGATAGTAGTGTCATTTGGGAGACCGCAAAGAAGCAATGGACAGAGGAAGTGCATACTCCTAAGAGTAAGCAGGATGGGTACCAACTGACCCATAGGAGGTCATCCAAGAGCTTCCGAAGGTTCTCCTCCACAGATTGCTCTCTGGAGAGGAGGGTGATTAGGATAAGCACCCTTCATGGGATGCATATCTATTATGTGAAAAAATAGGATCCATTAACCATAAATATTCCTTGCTAGAATTAGTTTTAGGGGTAGCTGGCATCAAAGATAAGGATTCTGAAAGAATGGGTCGAAAGGATACAAAAATTTTGTCAGTGAATAGAGGAAGTTGGGCAGCCGAGAAATAGCATGAGGGCAGTAAATACCTGTAGAAAGGTGAAAAGGCAAAAACTTGGGAGAAAATCCTGTGGAAGACAAGCTACTTCCACAAAGCAGACAAATGATTCCCTTTCATGAATAACCAACAAGTAGCTACAAGGTCCTGGGGTCGCATTAGAGCATTCCTACCATTACTCTACTTAGCCCAATATGCTTTGAAGTTAAGAGGCTATATTCTGCCCATTTCTTATGTCACTCATTTCCTGCTGCTTCTGCTGGTCATTTCTGGGTTTGTCTGTCCACCCTGGGGCTAGAGCAGGAACATAAAAGCTCGAGACATGAAGGGGAGAGCAAGGAACAGATGATCAAAGTTCCCATGGAAAAGGACAAGCAGACATGCAGAGCAGATGTGTTCAGGGTTGGAGAACATTGAAGGTAGTGGGGAAAGAAACATGTGCAGAGTGATAGTAAAACATTTGTGTTTGAGTCAAAGAAACCAGGAATTCACAGATATCTCATTTTAGAAATCAAAAGAGCTCCCAGGGTCACTGAGGTCTAAAATCCCTCCACCTTTTTTCACACCCTTGATGATGGTAAATGATAGTAATCGCCACTTTAGATACCTCTCATTGTAGGAAAGTTCTTTCTTGTGTTCGATCACATAAAAAAATAATGCAGTTCAAGGTTTTAACTTTAAACCTAATATCAAGTTTAAAATCCAAAACTAAACTATAGTACACTAGAGGGTCACTTGCAGGGGGCCATTCAAACTCCAGCAACGGGACTTCAGTTACTATGTAGAGAGGCTCAATTTGCCTTGCTTATGCTGATGTCCAGGGGTATTGTTAAGTTTTATATTTATAAACATTTAAATCCAGAATGTAAAAAGAAAAGCTATGCCTTCTCCAAATATCATCAGCTCAAAATATTAGCTATTTTCTCACTATGCTTACCTGGGGTAGTACTAATAATGCATAGGTAACCAAGAAGAAAACCCTGAAGTCCTATGTTTGAATAAATTCTGTTCTATAGAATAATTCACAATAAATTTATGCTTAGTAAATATACACTCTATAGGTTCTGGACAAAAACCAAAAATAAAACAGAATTATAAGCATCTTATTATAGGAAGACCTCTCAAAGATTATTTATTAATATAATTCTCTCAGATTTCCCAGGAAATTCATTATATTCCTCTTTTTTTCAAAATGATATTTGTTGAACAATCAAACAAGCTTCTAATGAAATAATATAATATATATATATAAATTCTGAAAATTAGATTTACCCCCAAGAGCTCCCCCCATTACCTACCCTTATCCTTCCACCCCCTCCTTCTCAATACATCTCTACAAATGCCTTAGGTTGCATGACAGTACACCTTATCTGGATTTAAAATATGATAATAGACCTCCTTTCTCAATGGCCAGGGTCTAGCTCCAGCCTCCACAGATGAGTGAAGACACTGGACCCTTGGTTCTCTGGGTTATGCTGATTTCACTCAGCAAAATTTCTTCCATAGCCATCCATTTACTGTCAAAGATGGTATGACATTCAATGATATTGCATATCATTGTTTCTAACTGTTGAGTAAAACTCCATGGTACATATGTACCACATTTTGGATCAGCACACTACAGTGACACAGTAAAGTCGATGCTCACAGCAGCTCAATTTACAACAGCCAAATTATGGAACCAACCCAGATGTACCTCACTGGATGAATGGATCCAAAAACTGAGGTATGTTCCTCTTTTTTGAAGAAAGTTTCAACATACAATTTCCTTCTAAAACAGTAGCTGATGATTCCTCCTGGTACCTCAGAAGGACACAGGAGCTCCTGTGGGAACTCTCATTTTACACAAGATGGAACAACAGCAAGGGACAAAGGAACTGGCTGAGCTGGCTTCTCAGGGGACTTCAGGGGGATGGTGTGGTATCATGCAGGTCACACTCCACTGCCTCATCCCTCGCTTCTGGATTTTGAACCGCACTCACTTCAATCAAAGCAAATAACTTGCCAGAATCTTGTAATGAATGGTGACTATGTATGACTTGCACAGTGCTGCTTTCCCCACTCAGGCTCATGGGCTGGTCTCAAGCCTGAGAAGCTTACAGCAGGGTGAAAGCACAAATCAGCAGCACGAGATAGAAGTAACTCCGTATCCTCCCAGAGCTACACCCAGAAAAAGTGCCCTTAACAGAGCTTCAGATCTAGAGCATTCTGTGAATTTTTTCTCATAGATTTCCTGTGGAGTTTTTGATAGAAACTTTATGTCACAGATTCAGTGTCCAGCCCTATTACTGCTCTGCCTAGTGTCTCCCTAAGTGTAGGGTCTCACACAGCTCAGCAACTGAATAGACACTGGCTATTTTACCCCCAGAATCTCACTCCTGAGACTAGTCCCACTCCTTGCTCAGGCACATCTGGCCCCAGTTCTGGAAGCCCTTCAGGCAGAGTTCCCCGACACCGCCCGTCACCATCACCAAAAGTACCAATATCACCAGCACATCTGGAGAAGCCCTGGGTACCATGCACTTGATTTTGAGTTTTTGCATCACCTATTACTATTAAAGCAGAACACACAAAGAATGGTTGACTCTTGAAAGTTAACATCACCATCAGAGAACCAAAAGGCTGAACCTCATTCGTGAATAGCAGGAAGGACCTCATTATGCTTCACAGGGTATTTTGCAAGCAGAGATGTTCGAGTGAGCAGATTTGATGATGTACAATAAAAGTGTAGACATTCAATCTGAAATAACAAGTAACTCTGATGTAGACTTCTAATTCCTTCTTATTAGGGCATTTGTAAACGCCTTGCCCAGGTGATTACCTGAAATATTTCACCCTTTCCAGTCTGCACATCATTTTTGTTTTCTCTTTCCCAGCTCCATCTTCCCTCTTCCTCTTCCATCACCTCCTCCTCTTCCTTCTTCTCTTTTCTTCTTTCCTTCAGACTCTCTCTTCTCTATCTATCTCCCACTCTCCTTTTCCAGAGAGACAAATTTAAGCACATTCAAGGGAGAATGCTGAGGCCCAAGCTTTGAGGGTGGAGCAGGGAATTCCACACATTCCAGGAGGCCTGTGGGTCCTCTCCTAGGGGAGGCATGGCTTTTTCTTCTTTCTCCTCTTTCCCTCTCTCCTTTCTTCCTCCTTATTGTTTCTCTTACAGTTCTCTCCCTCCTCCTCCTCCTAATTCCATCCTTATCATTTCTGTCTCTTCCTTAAATAAATAATATATAAATTAATAAGGATCCCCCCCTTCTTCAGGGAGCTTATAAATTAACCAGACAATAGGAATAGTAAAGCACGTTGGTGTGTTTATTGCCTTAGGAATGGAAAGTCTCTTCCAATTAGTTGGGAAATGGTCTTTGAAGAAGACTTTTAATTAAGTTTTGAAGGATTGGAAGGTAATTAGGAAGCTGAATTTGAGAAAAGTAGCACAAGTCTGTTTAAAACAGTTTTATTCACAACAAGTTTTTTTCCCTTTTTTTTTTAAGAGAGAGAGAAGAGAGTGAAAGAGAAAATCAACATTATATTTTTTCATCTGGGTTTTGTTTTTCGCTTTCTTTCTTTTTAAAGAAAGAGGGACAGTGAGTAAAAGAGAAAGAATCGACTTTAGTTTTTCATGTTCCTTTCGTTGCTCGGACAGTTCATTGTGTATGTGGTGCTGGGGTTCAAACCCTTGTACTAGCGCATGCCCAGCAAGCGCTGCAACTGCTGAGCCACCGCTCCAGCCCTGAGTTTTGTTTTTCTGACACTTATTTGTGTATGTGGTCCTGGGGTTTGAACCCAGGTCCTTGCGTGTGCCAGTTATATGCTGTAACCACTGAGCTACCGCTCCAGCCCCTTCTTTTCTCTTCTTTTATTTAGAAAGCAGAGAATTACATTGGAAGGTAAACAAGTGTTTCTGTTACTGATGACCCATTTTGGTGTAAGGAGGGGGAGTCAAAAAACTGAAGTTAAGGATTTTCCTTAAGGACTTTAGTGCTAGGGATCTGGAATGTCCCTGGTAAAATTTATCTATCTATGAGAAAAATGTCCCTTTAATATGTGCTCAAATTTGGGGGTAACCAGGAGGGAAGAGAACTGAGAGAAGCTGGAGAGCACCAGCTATCAGGAGGTCACTTTGCAGGGCTGGGAAAACCTAAGCACTACATGGAGTTAGAAAATTGGATCTAGAACAGGGCAAGAAGATTAGGGCAAATCAATCAGAACCGCGGCGACATGTGAGAGTCTTAATGGGTCACACTCACATATTCATTCATTTTGAAAAACAAGGGTCCCGCATGTGTTGTGTTTGCTGCTGCAGTTGCCTTGGTGGTTGTCACATCTGCAGTGTGGAGGTTTTCCGTGGCCTCTTGGATGTCACCATGTCTAAAGTAACAAAAGGAAGAAGTACAGAATGGGAAAAAAGCAGTCATCCGTCCATAGAGTGGAAAAGCAGCTCACATTGTGAGAGAAGCCCACAAACAAGAAAAAAAAAATGAAGAATGAAAAGATGAAAGCATCTCAACCTGATTGGTGAAAATCTTCAGCGGTTTCAAAATCATCTGCATCCTCCCTGAAATGGGATATTTAAAAAAAGATGCTCGTGAATTAGTTGAAAGGTATTTAAATAGACTTAGCACTCGGAGCAGATTGAGTGACACAGCAGCACCAAGGACAGGCAGGGAAGGCAGCGCTATTCCGGGGAAGCAGTCCTCAGGCAGATGACGGACCTGAGTGACAGCAGTAGGAAGGATATGGCCTTGAGAGCCCAGACGTTTTAAATGCAAACAATCTGAAAACCTTTCCGGAATGGGATTTTGTTCTGAGGAAATTGCCAAACATTAAAACGAGAAAATTTGTGCTAACGATGCAGTTCCTAAGAAGGGTAAGAGGAAAACTAATTTAACTATAGATAAAAATTTAGGGAAACTGAAACTACAAGGAGAGTCAAATGATTCAGAAAAATGACTCTAGTGGCCTACTTTTACTTGAAAATAAATAGCTTGAGAGCTTCAACTCATGCTCATTAATTGTGGCGAATAATTGTATAGATTAAGAATTTGCTATTTAACTCATTCTCTTACATAACAAGAATCCTATGTGCAGTTTGAAAAATGTTATGGTTTTTTATTTAAAAATGAAGGTTACTTTTCATTTACATTAAGTTGCCAAAATAGATAAAGGATATATTAGTCTGTTTTCAATTACTATAATGAAATACTTGAGGCTAGATTGCTTATAAAGAAAAAATATTTGTTTAGCTTATGTTTTTGGAGGTTGAAAGTCCACAAGTAGCATAGCACTGGCTCTAGCAAGGGCCTCTGGCTTTATCAGTCCTTCATAGTGAATAACATCCCAAACCGTTTAGGAAGTCTTAAGGGAGGGTGGTGAGACAGGACACCAGAGAGTGTGGTAGACAGTAATGATCTCTCACTAGGCCCACCTTTTAAAGGCACCACCACCTCTGGACACTGGGGACTGAGATTCCCATATGTAAGCCCTTGAGGGACACGCTTAACTCATATCCAAACCATAGCAGCAGTGATCTTCAAAAGATGTTTAATCTGAACTTTTGCAGAAGAAAAGCAATACATGTGGCGACCAAAAATGTTTTGATCTTTTTTTCCTGTGTAGATTTAGGATTGCTTAATCTCCCAAATTGGGCAAATAAACAGTAACCTGTTTTCTAAGACATTCATATGGACATTTCTTTTTTTTTTTATTATACGGACATTTCTTGAATTGTGATAATAGCAAAGTTGTGTGTAACACTGATTCTTCCCTTAAACATTAAACCTATTTCCTTTCCTTATAAAATAGGGAAGAATTTGGTAGTGAACTTATATTTACCTATAGATTGTACATTATTGCTTAGCATCTTCTGAACCAGAGGTAAAAGTTAGAAACACAAGTAGCCAGTATCTATAGTTATGTTGATCCCCAAACTTAATCTGTTATCTTTTGACAAAGAGAATAAATGATTCAGGTTTGCTCCTTTTGATTCTATATTTTTTCCATTTTCTTATTGTGAAAAGTGATGCTTTTGAGGTTAAATTGACATATAACAATATTTCCAAGTGTCATGAAAAACACGGATGTACTAAATTTTGTTATTCAGAGAAACTGTTAAATTCAAGTATCCTTTAGTGTGTTTTTAAAGGATGTGATGTAAGTGTATTTGAGTATTTTTAAGAATAAGAAAAAACGTTATGTTGTATGAGGTTAACTTAATATTAGCTGTCATGTTAATAGTTTATATAAAGTATTATAAGTTTTATAACTTCTGAAAATGGAAAATAAAATTTATTTCAATTAAAAAATTAAAAAATGAAAGGCCCTGCCTTTTTTTAACTGTCATTCTAGTTTTTGAGTGTAAAAATTTGTCGAAATTCAAGCTGATTATTTTAAAACTTGCTTGTTTAGGAGGCCCCTCTTCACCTCATGCTCTGCCCAAAGTGAAATAGTCCATGTATCCATCTCTCTTTGGAGCTGCTTGTCATTTGAAATCAGTTTACTAGGGTTACCTTAAAAACTCAGCTTTCTGAAGGGCTCAAAAAGTACTATTATCTGATTTTTTGGTCACTGTTAGCTTAAAAGGGATGATTTTTTGTAGCATTCTACATTTTACATACAAGCCAAAATTGATTGTGACTATTAGAAATAAAGCTGCTAGTTGGGTTATCTGTTAAGTCCACGTTCAACTGTTTAAGAAATTGTGAACTCATTTTCCAAAGTGGCTGTACCACTTCACATTCTCAACAGTAACGTATGAGAATCCCAGTTGCCCATATTCCCTGTTATCAATCTCTTTTATTTGAGTACTTATTCCATGGGTAGGTGACTACACCACATTGTGATTGGGATTTTCATTTCTCTGATGACTAACTATTTTGTGAATCATCTCATGTGATTATCAGGCACACACATAACTTCTTTTGCTAAGTGTTGGTTTATATCTTTTGCCCATATTTTTATTGGGCTCTTTTTATTCTTAATTAGTTGTAGGAGTTCTTTACACAGTCTGGATACAAGCTCTTGCTCAAAAATAAAATATGAATATTACAAATATCTTCTCCACTTTTTTCAGTGTTAAGGATTGAACCCAGGGACTTGTACACACTGGACAGGTGCTCTACCACGTACCCAAACCCCCCAGCCTGCACCAAGTTTTTTACTTAACCTTTTGTTTTCTTGATGTTATCTTTCAAAGAGTAAAAGTCCTTAACTGTAAAAGTCTAACTTTTCAGTTTTTCCCTCAAGATTCATGATGTTTTTATTCTACCTAAAAAATACGTGCCTACTCCAAAGTAATAGTTTTCCTCTAGATGTTTTATATGTTTAGCTCTTGTTTTGATCTAAGTTCCATTTGAGTTTAATTATTATTTTTAAAGAGAGGGACAGTGAGAGAGAGGGAAAGAATCAATTTTATTTAGTTTTTCATGTGGCTTTTGTTGCTTCAACACTTCGTTGCATACATGGTGCTGGGGTTCAAACCCATGTCCCAGTGCATGCCAGGCAAGTGCCATAACAGCTGAGCCACCACTCCAGCCCCAAGTTTAATTATTATTAGTAACATAAGGTAAGGTAAGAGTTAATGTTCATTTTTCCCATATAGTCAAGCTATTTCAATACCATTTGTTGAAAGGATTATCTATCTTCCCCCCATTGTCCATGCAACTTCTGTCAAAAATTAATTGACCCTGAAAATGTGGGCTTCACTATATCAACTTTGTATTCTCTTCCATTGATCTTTTTGCCAAAACCAAATCATTTCAATTACTAAAGCTTTATAAAAACTCTTGTGGTCACCTTATTTAAGTTTCCCAATTTCTTTCAATTATAAATCTAGTTTGGGCAATTTTAACTCATGTTCATTTCCATGTATATTTTAGAAACCTTTGCACATATCTCTGGAAAATTCATTGAGGTATTAGATTTGTCCAGGGAAACAGAGGAAATAGGATATATGTAGACATAAGAGGAGATTTTTTGTGGGAATTGGATCACATGATTATGAAGGCCAAGAAGTCTCATGCTATGCTGTCTGAAAATAGGACAATCAAGAAACTAGTAATTATTCAGTCTAACTCTGAAAGCATGAGAATCTGGGAGAAAGGGAACATGAAGGGCGAGGGGCTAATGTATATCCTGAAGTCTGAAGGCCTAGGAACTGGGAACTCCAATTTTTAAAGCAGAAAAACTCAAGAAAAAAAGAGAATGAATTCATCCTTCTTCTGTTCTGTGTTCTATCTGGGCCCTTACTGGATTAGGTGGTGCCCACCCACACTGAGAAGGGCAGAACATCACTTTGTTTATTAAATGGACTCCAATGCTAATCTCTTCCAGAAACACTGTCATAGATATACCTAGAAGTGGCATTTTACTAGCTGCCTAAACTTTTAACCTCATCAAATTGATACATAAAATTAACTGCTGCAAATATTAATAAGACTATGTTGAATATGTAGATAAATTTAGGGGACTATATCTATTTTTTATTTATTTTGGCTTGATTTAATTTTGTTCAGTAACACTTTCTAATTGTTAGAACAGAGGTCTTACCTGTCTTCTGATATTTGTAAAATATCACACACTATCATAAATTAATTGTATTTCAAGTTTAATTTTCCTTGTTTGCAGTTATATTATAAAAGCATTGATTTCTGCATATTAACATTATATCCTGTAACAGTCCTAACTTGTAATTGTAGTTGGTACAATTATAGGAACCTTGGTAATTGTTTCATATAGTTTGTATGGAATGTATATATCATTTCATGGTATACATTGGTAATTGCTTCTTATATTCTTCTAATGACACAACGGTAATTATTTCATATATTCATTTGGATTTTCTATGTAAACAATTATGTATATGCAAATAGAGACAATTTTATTTCTTGGACTTTTTGCCTTATCGTTCTGTTGCAATGGTTAAGAATTACAATACAATGTTGAATTGGTGTGAAGACAAAAGGTGTCCGTTCTCTGTTGCCAGTTTTAGGGGAAAATAACTCATCTTCTCCACATAAAATATGTTATTAACTCTAAGATTTTATATATAGATTCTTTTTGCAAATACACCATATTAAGTAGAAGAAACCCCCTGGTGTTGCTAGTTTGCTGAGAGTATTTACCATGAATTGATATTGTATTCTGACAAATGGTTTTTCTGTACCTGTTAAAAGGATCATATATATTTTTTCACTTTTCTTCTGTTAGTAAGATGAATTAAATTGATTTATTTTTGCTTGCTAAATCATTCTTGCTTTGTATTCCTGAGATAAATTATACCAAATTATGATATATTATTTCTTTGTGTATTGTACAAAATATAAGAATAGATTTTTTCTGATTTCACTGAGGAATTTTGTGTGCAATTACCTATAATTGTAATTATTATTTGTTTTATGTTTGTCAGGTTTTGATGTTAAAGGTTCTTCTGGTCTCTCAAAATGTGTTGTAAGGGCTGGAAAGAAAATCAGACTAAGTTAACAGCAAAAATAGTAAAAGGGATAAAATAGTTTAAATTGTGGCTGAGAGACATGCAGGCATGGCAGCCATTTTGTAAAGTCCACAGCTAGCCAATATCCATAGAAGAAATAAAATCAACACAGCTTCTTCCCACCTTCAAATAGCAACAAATAAAACCAGAGGGAATACCTCTGAAATGGCATGTCTCAATAATTTCTCTAAAAGAAATGTGTAAAGGGACTACTACTAGCTGAAAGTTACTGAAACCACTTCCCCTCACTGTGTACAGGTTCATGGGGGTAACTGACCTATGCACTTTTGGAGAGTGCTAGCCCTGACTCAACATTCAACAAAGCCTCTGCAGGAGCTCAAGCAAAGATGGGCCAGCAGATATTCCACCCCCATCAGGGTGATGGATGAAACCCCTGCCATGCCACGAGGAGATCACAGAGAGGAGCAGAGACCCATGGTTCATGTCTATGGGCAGTGAGAGTTCAGATGCAGGTGGGTCAATCAGTCCTCTGGCCCAGGCAACAGAGGGGAGTGGCACCTGTGATTCACAATCATGGGCAGTAAGAGCTCAGATACAGGTGGACCAATTGACTCACAGGGATGGTACCCCACTGATCTATATCAGCCTGTGCAGAGGTTTCTGTGCTTCAGTCAGCCAACTGAGTGCCTGCATGCCCTAGGATGCTGTGGTACTGGGCAGTCAGTAGGTGCTTAGATAGCACACTTTGGTGGAGAACCAATGGAGGGAAGTGGAAATCAGTGATTCACAACCATAGGCGGTGGGAGGTCAGACACAGGAGGGCCAATTGACTCTATCCCAGTCATCAGGACCCCTGTGATCTACAGCAGTAAGGGGGGATGCTTCTGTACCATAGACCACCAACAGAGAGCCTATAATCACAGTTCCCATGATTGGTAGCCATCAGGATCTACACCAGTTTAAAGACCCTGTAGAGGGGAGCAAGTGCACAGCATCCCATGGCAGTCAGAGCAACAGTATTGAGCTCTTCAACCTGTTCTCCTGCTCCCCTTAGAAACAGCTAGTACATCCAACACAGAATCCTTCAAGCATGCAGCCACAGTCCTCTGGGCTGACAATCAACAACCAATTGGTGAGAAATCTATAGCAACCAGGGAAGTAGCACCTGTGTCCCAGCACCCCTAGAATGATCCAAAGCTAAAAACTGATGAGCATCTTCTAAACCAGGAAGACTCAATAAGCATTTTCTCCACCCAGGCCTGGATTACTGTAATCTAATGTAAATTTTGATCATACATATATATTACTCTTCACTTTGATTCAACAATTGTTCCCCTAGTACTTCATATTGTGCCTTCAACCTATCTGATTGGATTTCTCCTAGTATTTCAAAGTATTAATTGGAATCATTCATTCTTTGTTTCCTAGCTCAGGTTTACACTTATTCCTCTTAGTTCCTCTTTTCCCTCTTACACCTTCTGCTTCTGCTGCAAATCTTCCCCATCCAACTTTTTTCTTATTTTTACCTTATAATGTATTATTCTTTCCTATCTTTTTTTCTTTTGCCCAATTTTTCTCTCCTTTCTGTTTATGCCCCTTCATAATATAATAGAAATTTTACTATCTTTAACAACTAATTTCTCAACCTATTCTGGAACATTGCTATGCATTTATACTTGTATTAGACAAAGTGTGGAGAATGTCATCAAAAAGTTTTGTTTTTCCTAAGGTTTTTCCTAAGGTTGATTAGTGAAAGTATCAATATCTGGGTATTTACCCAGCCCAGGGTTTTTAAGAGAAAGAAGTTCACTAAATAGTCCATTACATACAAAGTAGATATGATATCCATCCGAGCAGATGCGTAGACGTACAAGCAATATGAAAAAGTATTGGAACGAACCCACACAAACAGCCCACAGAACTTCAGTAACTGATCCCATTCACACCACAGTGGAGGATATATTGGAGAAAGAATTTAGAATGTTCATAGTTAAAATGTTCAATGAACTAAAAGAATATGTAAGAAATGAAATTTGAGAGAAAATTCAGGAAGTGAAAGATCATTTCAATAAAGAGAGATTTTGAAAAAGAATGGAATGGAAATTCTGGAAATGAAAGACTCAATAAATTTGTTGGAAGCATCGCCAACAGTTTAGACCAAATATAAGAATCATTGGCATAGATGAAGGCTCCAAAATACAAACTAAAGAATACACAACATTTTCAATGAAATAATATCAGAAAAATTTTCAAATCTTAGGAATGAGATAGAAATCCAAATTTAAGATATAAATAGAACCCCAAACAGGAAAGATGGGGGGAGCTCTCAAAGACACATTATAATTAAACTTCCTAATACACAGAATAAGGGTAGAATTTATAGAAGTTTAAAAGTTGGAAGAGAAAGATGACATGGCATATTGAAGGCAAGCCAATTCTGATTTCTTAAACCAGACACTAAAGACTAGAATAACTTAGAATAATATATACCAAACCCTCAAAGAAAATGGTTGCCAACCAAAATTACTATATCCAGCAAAACTATCCTTCAGAATTTAAAATGAAATAAAATCACTATTTGCACTATAAAACATACTCAATGAAATATTTCATGCAGAAGAAATGAAAAATAATTACTTTGAATAATTTGTATTTCTATTCTATGTCAATTATGGATGACAAAAAAACAAGTTTTTATTTTACATTCACTTCTCCCTTTTTTGGTGTTCTTCCTTTTATGAATATCCAAATTTCTTACCCATATGTTTTTCTTTTTCTGAAAGAATTTTTTTTTGAAAAAGAGAGATGGATAGTGAGAGAGACAGATAAAGAGAGAATCAATTTTATTTTTAAATTTTTCACGTGGCTTTCATTGCTCTGAGGCCTTGCTGTGTATGTGGTGCTGGGGTTTGAACCTCCATACTCATGCATGCCAGGTAAGCACCATAACCACTGAACCACAGCTCCAGCCCTCTTTAAAGAATTTTTAAAATATTTCTTGTAAACAGGTCTACTAGTAATAAAATTCCTTCATTCTTACCTGAGGAAAAAAATTTATTCCTCTTTCATTTTGAAGGATAATTTCATAAAGTATAGATATATAGAATTTTTTTCTCTCAAAACTTTCAATATTTCATGCCATTGTTCTTGCTCGCATGATTTTGAAGAGAAGATGAGTATCATTTTTATCTTTACTTCTTGGTAGGTAAGATGTTTTGTTCCTATGTCTTCCATCATATTTTTTTCTTTAACTTTGACTTTTTCCAGTTTGGATATGATATGCCAATGTATAGCTTTTAATTTTTGTTTTGTTTTGCTTTTGTATTTATTCTGCTTGGTTTTCTGTGATCTTCCTGGATCTTTGGTTTGGTGTTTAATATCAACTTAGGAAAAAATCTCAGTCATTATTATTTCAAATTTTTTTTTACTCCTTTTTGTCTTTCATTATTAAAGTCCTACTCAAGTAGTTCCTTTTACCCAATACATCTTGCATGGCTATTGCTATTACATATATTTATACCTTTAGTAGTTTTCCTACAGGTTTTGGATATTTGATTATGTATTTTTTTCAATTTTTCTTTCTTTCTGTTTTTAAAGCTTTGGAAGTTTCTATTTAGATATTCTTAGGCTCAGACATTTTTTCCTCAGTTCTGTCTAGTCTACTAATAAGATCATCAAAAACATTGTTTATTTCTGTTACATTATTCTTACATCTAGCATTTATTTTTAATTCTAGGAGAATTTCTATCTCTCTGCCTATATTGCCCATATGTTCTTAAATGCTATTTTATCCATTATAGCTTTTAGCATATTTACTATAGCTGTTCAAATTCCATGTCTGATAATTATAACATCCTTATCATGTCTAAGGCTAATTTTGATGCTTGCTCTGTGCTTTCAAATTGTGCTTTGTTGTTATTTTGTTTTAGTTTAATTCTGAACTTTTATTTTTTATTTTTAGTGTACTTATAGTTTTTTTTCTTAAATAACCAGATAAGAGGTACTGAGCAAAAGGAGCTACCTAAATAGGACTTTAATAATGTAGTATCAAGTTGTGGGGGGAGGGAAATGTTCTATAGTCTTTAATTATGTCTCAGTTTTTTGAGCCTGTGCCATAACACCATTAATTTCACATGTGCTTCTCTACACCTCTCTTAGGTGGGCCAGAATTGCTAAAATGTACTGAAGTTGGTTATTTCCCTTTTTCCCTCAAAAGAATAGAGGGATCTGGGATTGGATATTTCCTTTCCTCCCTTTACTGCTGAGAATTGTTTTCTTTTCTCTGTTATGAGGGTATTGTCCTTTGTCTCTTTGGATGTAATTATAATAGCTTACTTAAAGTCCCTCCTGATAAATTCAGAATCTGGGGTATCTTGCAATTTGTATCTATATATTATTTTTAATGGGTAAAGTTGCCTTGTGCATTGTTTTTGTTGTTGATAAAACATTTTGCATCATACCCTGGATAGTATGAATGTGATATTTTGAAGACTCTAAACTCTATAATATTTATCCAAATAATGTTGATTATTTTGTCTTAGTGGCAGACTTAATTACCCTCAAATTAAAAACTTCGTATTACCAGTGATGAGAGGCATCTCAAATTTCAGTGTGGTTCTTTTAGTCTAAGCTGCAAGCTCTTTTGAGTCTTACTGAGCAAGATTGGTTCCTAAGTCAGTCTGACACTTGGGGATATTCTATAACTCTCCTTAGGACTCCCTTTCTTTGGTTTCTCCTTGGGCAGGGACTTTTCCTCATTCTAACATCTGTGGATGCTCTGATTCTATGTTTTGGCTCCTTAAGCAAGAAAGACAATAGGTTTCCCATTAGTGATTTCGGTGTCCTGTACCAGGTTGTATCTGTGCTCCTCCTTCAGGATAATTCTTTGAAGACAAAAAAACAATGCATCTATATCTTTAACCAAGTGTTGATTCCTCTCCAAAGGCTACCAGCTCTTGTTTACTTTTCCAGAATCTTCAGGTAGAATTTTTTCTTAGTATTTTGTCTGGTTTATAGATGTTCTTCTTCAGGGCTTGTTCTGTTAAGAGTTTTTATCACCATACAAGAAGCAAAAAGTACTGATCATTTTCTTTCAAAATGTTCAAAATAATCCTAAAAATCAGGTATATACGTGTAGCAGAGAAAGGAGTTAGATTGTTTACATCATAATCACATCCATAATGGGTTATTCTCTAAGAAAATAAGTTAAAATGTCAAGATTATGAAGGAAATAAGAACAGTTTTCAAAAGATGTTCAATGAATGTTAGTTTTGGTAATTCCATTTGCTTTTCATTCCTAGATTTGTAATTACTTCTAGATTGGTTTACAGATTGCTTTCAGGAAAAAAAAAATGGCTGTAACAGATACTGATGCCCTCTCCAAATTCCAAACACCAATTTAATCCTCCCTTTATCTGTTTCATCTGTGTGCACAGAAGACTGGGAGATATGACTTATTAATGTTTCCCAGTAACAGCTCTAAAATAGTAGCATCCATGGGTGTACAGACCCTGCAGATCATACCCCTTGGTCAAGAAAATAACCTTTGACAACCCACCAGTTGTGAAGTAAAGTTTGTTTTTTTCCTAACGAATGCTTTATTAAATAAAATAAAGTAAAAGTTAACTTGTACATCATGTCAATGTCAATTTCCTATGTTTATCTCAACTTCTGGATTTATTTTAGTGTTAACTGGTAACAAATAGTTTATGAACTGGTTCTACCCATAGTTGGTTACCATAGTGATTAGATTCAAAACATCCTCATTGGCTTTATTTTCTTACCTGATTCACTTTTGCATTTCCTGATTGGTGTTTTCTGAGGATTATCTCCTAGATAAACACTTTGATCTCAGATTTTTGCATCTTGTCTGCGTCTAGGAGAATCTAATCTTTGACATTGAGAAATCCAGTTAAAGCACCAAATGAAACACTTGTAGGATTGGTTAGTACGAATCAATAAACTAATTAAAATGTTCTCTTTTACTCAGTGAAAAAGAAACTAAAAAATCTTACATGTTAAACCACTCATGAGAATCTCACTATAAACAAATGTGACTCAGACCTGAAATATCATTCCAAAATGGGGTAAAAACTGATCTCAGAATTCTGATTATGCGCTGCCACTCTCCTTCTGATGAAAGGGTGCCATTTTCTTTGTGAGTCATGTGATTTGCTGATTTCTTTCACAATATCACAGTCATCCAAACAATAACTATTTTTTCTTTGGCTTAAATAGTGGCTTATAATTGGACATGAAATGTTTCTACATCAGTTAAAATAAAAACAGTCCTTTTTGTCCTAAGATGCCCTTTATTATTCTGCTGCTATATTATAATCCTTCAATTAGAAAAAGAATGAACTTGAGGTTCAGAGTACAAAAATATAATCTAGCTTGAGTTGGAATTTTTAAAGAGTTCTCAGGATATGTTATTGGAAGAGAAGAACTCTTTTCGGTAATGATGTGTATTGTGTAGTGAAACTCAGCAAGATTTTCACATCACATATTGGAAAGTATATGACTTTTGAGTTTTAATTCTGATTGCTCTAGCTTGAATTCTGATTTTATCAGTTACTAATACATTTTCTGTAGTGGATTTATTGATTACATGTCTCAAACTACTGAGATTCAAATTAGGTAACAACACATTTGAAAATATCTGGTTCCAATGAAAAGCTAAAAAAATAAAATAAATATATTTCAATGCCTATGATTCTTTTTTATTCTAGACTGAGCATCTGGCTTCTTTTAAAGGTGATATTTAATCTGTTTTGATTGTCCAAACACAATGGTAGCCATCCAGCATGACGCGCTGTTTTCATGTGAACACTTGTGGAATTATAGAAGAAGGGTCCAATGGCTCTTAGTAAAGGCAACCTGGCTCTGAGACCAGAGTCCAACCATTCCTGTTTGGAATATGGTTAAAAGAACTCTCTTAAGCATGCCTGGTTTGTGCCTCTCTCAGTTCCTTGGTGCTCATCCTGTTTCTTTTACTCTTTGTACGATGTGTCCTCAACTATCTGGTCTTTTTTGTGGGAAAAATGGCTTAAGTAAGGCCATCAAAATTTAGATCGTCATTACTCAAGGGTATGAACAAGGGAGGCTACAGTTTGGTGACAATCAAACATACCTAAGACTAATCAGGGAAAGGTTTCACTTTTTTCTAATCAGGGACATAACAATGTCCACACCCAGCAGAATGTAGCAATGGAAGATGGACTATTGCCCCTCATGAGCCCTCAAGAATGAGGAGCAAATAGTTGAAGGATTTGTCATCTAAACCCTGAAATTACTAATAATTTGCTGTTTGATCAGCTCTGGTTGCTTTCAGATGCCACTTGCTTGCAAAAGTTACAGATGGATGCCGATAATCACACACCTCCAACTAGGGACCACTGAGCCATCACCTGCTGAGGGGACCAGACAGCCTCAATCTGGTTTGGGTGTCATGCTGACGTTCCAGAAGAACTTGGATGCATTGTAATCTAAGTATATTGATAAAAGTCATACCCACTGGCCCCATGGCAGATCCAACTATACCTAAATTATGGGAAAAAGAGATATTGCACTCTGATTCCTAGAACTACCCCTTCTCCGTGAAAAGTTGTGATGGCAACATGCATACCACACCCCCCTCATAACTCAGTTTTAATAAAACCCAGCCCCCAGACCTGCTGGGGGAGAAGGTGCCTTTAGTGCCTGAGCTCCCTTCTCCATTTCTGGCCACTGAATTTCCTGCCTCCTCCAAAACAAAAACAAAGACAAGAAAAGAAGTTCAGTGAGGGTTTCTACTCTGTTTTTTTAAAGAGAAAATAAATTTTACTTATTTTTTCATCTGGCCTTTGTTTCTCTGACACTTAGTTGTGTATATGGTGCTGGGGTTCAAACCAAGGTCCTTGAGCATGCCAGGCAAGCACCAAATCCTGAGCCACTGCTCTAATTCTCTAATCTGCTTTTTATAGTTGGAAAAAAGCACATGGAAGAAAAGTTAAAAGATATGGGGGGTGGGTAAAGCATAGTATTGTAGGAAAGATGAGAATGGTCTAGTGCTATTTATCATTGTTTTATCAGCTAAAATCTGCCTGTCCTCCTTCCCTTTCTTCCTCAACTAAAAAGGATCTGTACTTAAATGGAGTATGGTACATTAAATAGGAACCTCTTTGACTTTCTTTGATTGTGCTGTGAAATGAAATGAAGCTCAAAGAAAAAAAATCATAGTAATGTCTGCTGCATCTGAGGCCACAAGGACACTCAACGTAACCATATAATAAATCATCAAAGAGAAATGCCGGGAAAAATCTATGTCTCTAGGACAGCTTGCCTCATTTAATATGTCTAGCACTGCCATTACAGCAACTCTTTAGTACCTCTCTTCCTTTGTTCGGGGGTAATTGTCCTTCTGCTGGACCATTCATCTCTCACAGAGTTGTGTTCTGACTAGGAGATGTGTACAACCAGCTCTGAGTTATGGGGTCTCAGCCTGGAAGCCCCTGTGCTTTGGTTCAGTAGTGTTCAAAGTTAAAGTGAAGAAAAATCAAAAGCACATAAGAAAAACATGGCTACTGGAAAAGTTGATTAAATAAAATAATGGCTGTTGATTAAAATGCTTTTTTGCTGTGTTCCTTTAATAAAGAATAAACAATGGAATATCTAGTTTAGGAGATATAAGAGTTATGTAATAGGTCATGAGCATGCTAATTTTAAAAGCACAAATATAGTATGTCACAGTCCTTCTACTATCATAAATAGTTCACAAGGAAAGATGCATAATGTACTTTGGAGCAAGTGAAGTTAAATGATCAGATGTTTTCTCAGATGAAATCAGTTTCCTAAAAACAATTATAACCTACAAAATTCCTTAGGCTATGCCATATCCACACGGACTACTTGAAGCTATGAGGCTGTGCTAAAACCATACAAGCATCAGCCCCCTCTCAAGTTCGTAGCTAAATCTCCCACTGGAGGTCTACTGATGCTCGAAAGAGATTAATAGATTTAGGTCAAAATTTGAGGAAGAAAATTTAACAAAATACAAAGGCTCAGCCCAAAGGAAAACTACAAGTAAAAAAAGAATAAGTAGCATTAGTATTCTGATTTCCTCATGCACTACTTATCCATCCTTCAGGAATAAGACAGACAAAGAAACATTCCAATAATGTGAGAGATCTTATGTAAGCCTACAGAAGAAAAAAATTAAAAGCTGAGAACAGGAATCATTACAAGAGGATTAGATAGGCACCTGGGGCAGCTGGTTAGAAGCGGAATAAATACATTTCCTGATGAGATGTGTAGTCAAACCTTTCCCTTGATTTGTAGCTACAAAGCAAATGGATTTCCTTATTCTCATTCACAGCAGTATGAGATACAAAGATAAAACCCAACTTTTCAGGGACTAGAACACACTCCATTTAACCAAACATCCACTTAGTCTTGCAAAGGACCTAGGCCAGCAAGAGCAGAAAGCAAAGCAATGCTCTGTGGCCCTGCAGCATGCAAGTTCCCTTTTAAAGTCAGAGAACAGGGGGCTGGAGCAGTGGCTCTGCGGTTTCTGTGCTTGCCTGGTAAGCACGAAGACTTGGGTTCAAACCCCAGCACCACTTACACAACTAAGTGTTGGAGCAACTAAGGCCATGTGAAAAACTAAATAAAGTTGTTTCTCTCTTTCTCTGTCTCTCTCACTGTCCCTCTCTCTTTAAAAAAAAAATTCAAAGAACATCTCCTTAAATCTTGACTACTTGCAGGGTTCCATCCCTCTTTTCCTGTCTGGGTGAGTTCACTTAAATGAATAGCCCGTGGAGATAATTATCACTAGTCAGAACTCACACTCTTAAAGGGGCATGACCCAACATAATTTATGCTTCCTCTTGGCCTCTTCTCTTCTCTGTAAAGGACATGCCTGGATTCATACTTAGAAAGCCACTGAAGACTCCTCCACCCCTTGAGGATAGAAACAAGAGCACGGAGTTAACAGCAGCTTATAGTATGCATCTCTAGTTTACTCTAGAACACTGGAAATGAAATTCAACACACTAAAAGCTAAAACTGAGAAAAGCCCTGCTAGGGTGGCAGATGTGAATGTGAGCCCTTCAGCCTTGCACAACACTGAAACCTCCTCAATACCTTTAATCACATGCACTGCCTTTGTGCCATAAGTTTGAATTTGCTTTATGGGACTGACAACAAAGTAGTTTTCAACTCCGTATAGGATCTCCTATCTTACGAACTACATATTTTGCACATCTTTGCAAACTATATATTTTTTGTCATGTAGAATGACACATAAAGTTAAGAGTTCAGAGAGGCTCATGGAGGTGGTAAGGAAAGAAAGCCTGAATGATTTGCTTTTTAATTCACAGTCCAGTTATTCTTGGAACCTTGGTTCCATTATCTTCTGACATCAACAAAGGAGTTAATTCTTCTGCACGTGAATCTTTTAACTCCTAACAGGAATTACCTGTGGTGGACAAAGTAACATAAATAAGAACCCCACAGACTTGGTCTCCAATTTCTTGGGTCACGCATTGTTCTATAATTCAGGGAGTTGGCCGTGTATAACACATTTATCCAGGGCAGTTGACTCTTTCCAGAATTCCCAAGTTTATGTCTAAAGTGATTTGGTTTAGTGATAATTTTGTTACAAAGTTTGGCAGGAATCTCCTTTTGAAGTGTTCAGGAAAAAAAAAAAAGAAGAAAATACAGATGAAAGACCAGTCCTCTAATTTCAAACATTCATTCATTCATTTACATTTTGTCAATTTCTACACCCAAAGTTACCAAATTAGATGCTACAATAACTAAAAGAAAGATGCATCAATCTCTACTATAAAGTGCCCACATAATTTAGATGACAATAGGGACAATAAACCATCCAACACAGAGAAAGCGTGACTGTGGTTTCAAAGTACTAACAATGAAAGAATGGGTAAATCTTTCTTTCTTGGGAGACTGGGAGTAGGGGATCCCTAAGGAGGGGGCAGGAAGGAGAAAGGGTTTTCATCTGATGGCGCCTAAAGAAAACAACAGAGTTTTGATGACCAACACGCTTTTTGGACTTGGGGAGATGTGAGTCCACATTCTGACTAGATCGTGCTTCAACTGTCTTTTTAATAAAGTGCTTATCCTCCCTTAAGCTTCAGTTTCTTAATCTATAAAATGAAGGTGATAATAGCTATTGCACTGTGCAGGTATGAGGAGCAAAACAGAGGAGGCATAACTGCTAGCCCACATTGCATAAATGTTGGCTGAAGTTACCAGAGCACAGATGAAGGTGACCTGAGCAGCAGTCACATGTCAGCCTGATGGGGTCAGAGATCATGACATTGAGCGATGACGTGAGAATTATGATGAAGCCAAGTAAAGGTAATCCACAGATATCCAGCTGGGGAGTTTTGGTTTGAGAATAGATAACCACCAATATCTGCAATTATGTGGCTAATATAATGAAATGTTTTTGAAGGTCAGATCAGAAAGCTGAGGAACACTTACTGTGTGCCAGATACTGGTTTAAGTGCTTGGAGAGCTATTGCATTTAATGATGCTTCCCAGGAAGAGCAGAGAATGGCCTGAAAAAGGAGAGCTAAGCAGAGATGGGGGGAACTTGGCAGTGAGACAAGGAGGAGCTCAAGCGGCCTAATGACTATACAGGAACAGAGATGTAGACGCATGGCTGTCCCATGTGGTCAATTCCATGTGGCTAGAGACCAGCACCCCTCAATTAGGATGAGAAACAGAATTGTGCTTAAGAGAACTGTCACCCTGAAAACTGTTTTTTTTACTATTTGATTAAGTTCTTCAGATGCCCCCTCCAGCATTTTTATGCATAATATTTTGTGCAGTATCTGAAAAGAATTGTTGGATTTCTTGGATTTGTTGAGCAATGTGCACTTGTCCCTGTGCCCATTGTTATTTTTTCCCAGTTGTTGATTTTATCCATTCACTTTCCCAAGTGATATAGTTGATCTTTTAATTTAACAATTTGCACCAACACTGGCACAAATTCTATAAAATATATGTGCAAACCCCAAAGGGTCAAAAGAATTTATGTGGGACTTTTCGTGAAAACTATTAACCTAAGATGATTTCCACCTTCCCAGACTGAGAAATAGTTAAAAAATTGATAATTCAGTTTAGAAAGAGAATAAGAAAAAAATGCTTCTAAGCTGAGAAACATTCTTGACATCTCTTTCCACAATAATTCTTTTATGGAAAAGTCTTAAAGTGCTGAAAATATACGTTTGTTCCTGGTTATGTGACAGACCCGTCCTAAGTGACAAGATGGGTCATAATTTTAATGAACATTATGACACACCCATCACTTATCCTTGGATGTGATCGTGTGAGTTTTCAAAAGCTTAAGAGTGGGTAATTTCATTTAGCACACTCCCACACATCTATCTCCAGTTGTCAAGAATCTAAATGACCCATATCAGATAAATTAATTTTATGTTTTAAAAAACCTTACCTGCATATTCACAACACATTGGGTTTAAAACCATACTGAGAAAATTACAGAGCATTGCACGGTAAAATTATGGGATTGAAGTACAATAATGGAGGACTAGGGAGGGAAAACATCTTGGAATTTAGTATTGTAAAAGTTAAAACTATCAATAGATGCTTGCGTTGTCATGGAGACCTGGTGTAATTGTGGGGCCAGGAAAGCCATTTCTTAGCTATATCATGCGGAATAGGTTTAGATGCTATTCAGAACAATTGAAATTATCTGGTCAGATGATACTCCAAGACACCAGTAATTGAGTTAGTGTTGGGTCTAAAAATTATAAATAAGAGATCTAAATAATGAAAACAAGGAGATGAGAATTTAGGCAGTCCCAAGGAGGAAAACAAAAAGCAAAAGCGAAAACTCTAACAAAGAAACAAATATCCTTGGTGCATGCAATACTGAATGGGAAAGGAACATATGAATAAAAGAACAGAAACTGTTGGATGGTCTGATAAAATTGAAAAGCTGTTTACTAAAGGAGAAAAATAACACAATAAACAATGAGCATTTTTTAGTTACAATATTAATTACACCAAGTGTGTTACTTAATACATTTTAGTTCCCCAATAGATTATGATCCTCTTTAGAAGGAGCCTGACCTTTTTAGTCATTACCACTTTAGCTCATAGTTAGCACCCCATGTTTGGAGAATGGTTATAATTTTTTACTATTTATTTTTAAATGGATTGTGGTACAGCTACTAAAGCAAGTATACAACTTTATCCAATCCTCCTCACATTACTGGTATCACCATTTGAATCTGAGACTTTAGCATATCAGTGGACATACGGCTTAGAAGAAGCCAAATGGAAACTCAGACACAGGTTTTTATTGACCTGAAAGCTCATGGTCTTTACGAAGTACTCCAATGAATAAATGCAACAGAGATTACTTAAAAGTGAGCTGAGAAAGTTAAGCTGATTGGTATAGTATCATCATCATCATCCTTAGGCTTAGTATTGACAGGGAACATAAACATTCCTTAGATCCCCTTGTCATGCAGATGAGGACACCATATCCCAGGAGGAAAGGCTGCCAGGTTTTTAAGTTCTTGATTTTTGTATTAAACATTCAAGTTCTGAAGTAGGTAAAATGTCTTGCTTTTTATGATAAGGACAGTGTTAGTCAGCTTTTTGTCATCATGACCAAAATTCCTAACTATAACAACTTGAAGGGGAAATGTTTATTTAGGGTCATGATTTCAGAGGCTTCATCCAAGGTCAGCTGGTTCCATTGCTCTGGGCCTGAGGTGGGGCAGAACATCATGGAGGAAGCATGTGTCTGAGGAAGGTTGCTCAGCTCATGGCAGCCTGGAAATAGAAAAGAGAAGGACAAAGGGGCCAGGGACAGGTTATAGTCCTCAAGGGTGCACCCCCAGGGATCCACTTCCTCCAATGAGGCCCCAGTGTCTACCTTTTGTGCCACTTCCCAGTAGTCCATTCAAGTTATGAATCTGTCATGTGGATTCATCCTCTGATGTGGTTAGAGCCTTCATGGGCCAATCATTTCCTAAAAGCATCACTACACTGGGGACCAAGTCCTCAAACTTGAGACTTTATATAACATTCTAGATCAAAATCATAATGAGGAGTCTAAGACAAGAACTTCTGAGTGAGAACAAAAATGAGATCATATTGAAGCCAGCTGGATGCCTTACAAAGCATAATCAAAGCATGAACATGAAGATGAGCCCGTCCTTCACCTTGAGGATCCATCCTTCTACAGTGACAAAAGCATGTTTCCTGCATTGTTCCCTCTTTCAATACACTTTTAAAACCCAACTGATCATTCTCCTTCCAAGTCATTTGGTTTCATCCTGTTCATTTAAATATAAACTTTTTAGAATTAAGTGTGCTTTTCTGATTACAAAGATGTGAATGACCTAAAATTTCTAAGGTAATTCACTTGACCCTCCTAGGGAAGTTCTGGTGTGTGGTTTTGGTTTTTTTTTTTTTTCATGTTAGCCATTTTGGGGTCTCCCTGACAATTGTCTCCAGTCCTTTCCTGTTTGACAAGGGTACATGAAAGTCCGATTTGTAAACTGATGCAGATAGAACAGGTGGCTGCTAACAGATCTCCTCTTGGCCTCTTATTGTAGATAGTTCTCCATGGCCTTTGCCCATTCCTCGACAGAAACAAAGGCTTTCATAGAAGCCTCCTAAGGAGGAAAAAATATCTTTAAGAAGAAATGCAGGCTTATAGGCACAGGAAGTTAATGACTGATTGGGGTTCAGTTATCTTGGCCTTTATGGTGCCCACAGCTCTCTACATTGTTTTTGGCTAAATCAACAAAACATATCAGGATTTTCACACTCTGTCTTCGGCAGCTTTATTCTTGCCTACCATCCTCCACACTATAAGCTCTCCCAGAAGCTCTGATGTGGGCTTCTGGGAGTGGAACAAAGGAGGACCCAAGAATTTTCCTCAAATGACTGACACCAAAATTAAATGGGATGAATCAAACAGAGCTTTTAGGGAATAGATATGCCCCATCATTACAGGAAGACAGTGTAAATATTGGTAAGTTCCAGTCACTCCTAAAAAAAAACCTTGCATTCCATCACACACATCCTCCATGAAATGCAGGAAGGCCTCTTAGAGTATACCTTGCCATGGAAGGGATTATGCTGGAACAAGGCTATGCAAGTTAATAGTTGAGGCAACTTGGAGATTAGTGATTAATGACAAATGGAAGCAGAGAGAGAAGTGCTAAAGGGGAAAAGGAAAGCTCTCAAGGTGATTCTGTAAGTTCCACTATTCTTGAACACTGGCCATTTTCCAGGTACTGTGTGACATTTTGGTCTTAGAGCAATTTCATTAGTTGGGATATCAGAAATTCCTTTTAAATATAGAAAGTGGTCAATATCATTTAAAATGATATAAATACAAATACATGCATACACTCAAGTGTTTTTATACTTGGTATAGAAGCAAAAAATTTTAACTTTTATTTAAAGATTAAAATTAAAACATTTTTAAAGGATAATAATTTCTTTTTTTTTTTAAAAAGAGGGTGACAGTGTGAGAGAGAGAAAGAGAGAATCAATTTTTATTTAGATTTTCATGTGGCTTTCAATGCTTCAACACTTCCTTGTGTATATGGTTCTGGGGTTCGGACCCATGTCCTTGCACATGCCAGGCAAACACCATAACTGCTGAGCCACTTCTCCAGCCCCAACAATAATTTCTTTAGAGTTCAAATTTTATGGTTAGGAATAGAGGATAGAAGTGGAGTAACTTTTGCTCTTCCCCAGAGAAAGGTAGCATTGTAGATATGTGGGGGAAGCTCTCTGTTCACGAAGCTTCTGTTTCTTCATTCCACAGGTTCAACTTTGGCCTCTATGGAGGTTAAACCCTGCCAAGGACCAAATAGAACTGGAGCAATTAAATAATTACAGTGGCTGCAAGTTCCACAGAGAAAAGACAAGATGTTAGACATCAACCAATACCAAAACAGAAGAAAAACTGCTGGCTCTGAAATCATAGGTTGTGTCCTGTTGCCTGTCACACTATCCCCCATGAAAGAAGAGACTCAACTAATCTCAGAGAGAAAGCAAAATGGATACCACTCATGGCCACTGGGCCCAGACAGAGCATATTAAGAACAAGAAAGAAAGCCACTTCATGGAGAAATAAAAGTTGTTCTTTATAGCCTCTGAAGAGGAACTATTAGCGTTCTTCTCTTACTGACGCCCTTGTTCTCCCCTCAAGAGTTCATTTCAATCCTTAGTGCTGCTGTCATTATTGTTGTTCTTTGCTAAGAAAGCTGGATAGTTTAAAAATTATTTGGGACTGAAGTTAAAAATCTGTTTTATTCCAAGGTTTTCCTTACTTTTCTTAAGTAGCATTTTTCTCTTTAGAAAGGTGTTAAGTGCTAGACACAATAGGAAAATTATTAGAATTTTGGTTATTTTCTATTTTTAAATGAGCATCAACTTTAAAAGTCTAGTGTGGTAATTGACAATTTAGTTAACTGGACTGTTGGTATTGGAATCATCTGTGGATTATTATTTTCATAGCAGATTTACTAATATTTAATATGCCATACATTTAACAATTCAATGACTATTAGTATATTCACAGAGGTACTATCAATACAATCAATTTTACAACATTTTCACTATGCGCAAAAAGACAGCTGTCCCCACCATGGTTCACTCCCTCCATCTTCCTCAGGTCTAGACAGCAATTGATAGGCATTGTGTTATTTACTTATTCAGTGCATTTTATATAAATGGAATCATAAAATATGTAGTCTAATGTGAGTAGTTCCTTCACGTAGCATAATATTTTCAAGGTTTGTCTATGTTGTAGGATGTATCAGTATTTCATTTCTTTTCATTGCTGATGTTGTGCCACACCACATTGTATTGGTTATTGGTTGACAGACATTTCTATTGTTTCCCTATTGGGCCAACATCAAGAATGCTGTCATGAAAACTTGCACACAAGTTTTTTTGTGGACATTTGTCTTCAGTTGTCTTGGGTATATACTTAGGGAAGGGATTACTGCTCAGCTGATGTTTAACTCTTTGAGGAGTCTCCATACTGTTTCCAAAGTGGCTACACTTTGCAGTGTGTAAGGATTCTAATGCTTCAACTTCCTGACCAACCTTGCCTGTGTTTTTTAATACAGCCAGTCTGGAGGGTCTAAATTGGTATCTTGTATTTTTTATTTGTATTATCCTGATGGTTACAATTTTTTGTTAAAATACACATTCCTGGGCTTTGACCTGACCCTGTGTTAGAATCTGTGTCTGCACTTTACTGAGGCTCATGTATTCATTCTTTGTTTCTGCATGACACATATTTATTATCTCCCACAGTTCCTGTAGTACAGATATTTGGGAGAGGCTTGGTGGAATGCTTGTGATGTGCTCTCTCACAAGATTCAAGACACCGAACATACTCAGAAGGGCCCTGCATGTGGTTTAATGTTGTACAGTAGCCATCTTGGAGTTCTTAAGAATGTGCTGTCTTGAAATTTGTGCTTTGTAAGCAAAGGTCAGTGGGACAGGGAGCATGTGGGAAAGAGGATACACGTGCAATCAGTGTGCCTTCAGAGCTCCATTGCATACAGTGATTGTGATGCTCACTGAGCACAGACTTCTGGCTGACCCTTCATATGTGGAAGTTCAGTGCAACTCACAGCAAGTGCAAGGTTAAGCATGTTGTGCTTATAGTTGTATAAATGGGGGTGTTGAAAACCCGTAGAAGTCATACCTTCTATTAAACCCAGAGCTTGCTGTGAACAAGAAAATAAGCAAATGGCTTTCTAAGAAGCATAAATAACCAAGGAAGCCTATCATTCCTTTTTTACTCATTTAAGATTCCTGTTTTTCCCAGCCACTTATGCTTAAACTATATATAAAAGGAAGGGAAGGTAAAACAACCCATATTTTGTTTTCTTTTCAGTCTTTCCTCATTCATCAATAAACTCATAGTAGAAAGTCTTGGTTGAATGTGTGCTTATCAATGAGTTAAAAAAAAAAGCCAACCAACAAACAAATAACCCAATCAGCTAAGTTAGTTTTATGCAGCATTTCCACTGTTTTAGTAAGAATCAAAAGCATATGTGTGCAATAACTAGGCATAAGAATCGCATATTTTTGGTGTTTTTATATATGAGTTAAAAATTCTTATATTTGCATTTATGATTGGCATTGCACATTTAAAATCTTAGTCTTTCTTTACTTTGATAGCCATTGAGTATTAAATAAACACTGTGGTGGTTGAAATTCTAAACTGGTTCCGTGATCCATACCTCCTATTATGCTCCATGTAATTCCCTCCCTTTGAGTGCAGGTGGGATCTGGGACTTGCTTCTTACCAGTGGAATATGGAAAGGTGATCTCATGTCACTGCCCTCCATGATTAGTTACATATGACACATATATATGAAATATGTGCATATATGTTATTGATTGACTCAGTCCTGCTAGCATGCTGTGGAGATATCCCCTATAGGCCTTGAAGAAGCAAGATGTTACGATGGAAGAAAACCAGACTTCAGCATGCCAAGAGCTCTCAGACTCCACTGGCAACTAGTGACATGGTTCTTGTCAGGAGCCAGCCTTCCAGGCAATCCACCATCTAAACCTCATTTTAAAACTTCTTTCCTAGGACTACATATGGATCCAAACTTCTTAGCTTGGTTTCCAGAGGAAATTTTCCCTGCATATTTATGTGAGAGTCCTATTAGGAATAACTCCTAGAAACAGTGAAGGACTCAGGATTGACTAGAACAAGAAGTTGAAAGGCAGTGTGACTGCAAAAGTAGACTCTGCCACACCATGGAAAGCTCTGATGCTAGCCTGGCTCTGTCCAGTTGTCCTGAACTGACAAAAGGGCCCAGCCCTTTGAGACCCTGCCTAGACCGATCACTGGTTGGAGACTGCCTCTGGAGTGGGAGCTTAAACTTAGAAGGGACTCCCTTTGACTGAGGGCAGCTCTTCTAGAAGGACTCCGCTGGGAACTGCCAGTAGCCAGCAATCCTGGTTAGCTGAAAGAATGAAATAGTCAGTCTTCAAGGGGGACTCTGGCCCATGCACTGTGTTGTCTATAACTTTAGCATGTGTAAATGGTAACTTGAGTGTCCGCAGTGCTGTACCACAGGTGTATCACAAGGGTTTCCTAAAGTGTCATTGCACTGCAGAATCAGTCAATTCTAATGCGAGCATCATAACAACGATGAGATTTACAAGGGGCTTCAGAATAGGTACCCTTATAAAAAGAGCATGTCAGTGGCTTTCTTAAGGACACAGGCACGATACAAAAATCATCAACCATGTAATCTGAAAATACCTTCAGAGTACTCTTGTAGAAGGACAACATCAGCCTAATCAAATTGAATGAAGGCAAGAACCATTGTGGCAGCCACCTGACACATCTACAATAAGCAGACAATTTTGAGTGAATAGCATGAAAGTTGTTTCTGATGTAAAATTAGTGGTGGCATTAATTTTTAAACTGAATTACTTTAGACATATCTGCCCCTTCAACATTCAAGATTTTCTCTCCATCATGATACATCTCAAACTTCGCTTATGTGGGAGGAACAGCATTAACCTGTTATTGTCGTTATATGGTTTCTAAATTCACAATATTGATATTTTATCTAATAAGCAACTGATATATGGAGAAAATATCCATTTATATTGCTCTATAAATCATGTAGTCTCTAGAGACAGTTCTAAAACAGAAAAGAAGTAAATAGCATAATGTCCATTAATATATGTTTAATAGATTATGAATTAATAAAATAAATGTATCTATTGTGTTAATTGCTCATTCATTAACATAAATTATTATAATTCAGGAAGACAGGAGGGAATTAAGATTTGAATAATTGGTTGGCAGAAGAAGAGGAATAGGTGCAAAGGAAAGGAGGAAAAGAATCAGCCCAACGTGGACTAATTCTACTTGAGTTGTGCCTGCAGTAGTTTTTGATAAGCAAATTCTATTTGTCCCCACAGGTTTATAACATTAGGTACTTATTTTTAGAGAGAAGATCCCTGTCTTAGTCTATTTGTGCTGCTATATCAAAATACCACAGAATGGATAATTTATAAAGAACATAAATCTAATTCTCACAGTTATGGAGGAAGGGAAATCCAGGATCATAGCACCAGCTGGCAAAGGGAACCTGATTCTCTGCTTCCAAGATGTGGTCTTGTTGCATCCTCTGGAGGGGAGGAACACCAACAGCAAAGCCTTACGTGGAAGAAGGGATGGGAAGGGATGAGGGGGCTTTTCCTGAAGCCCACTGATGAAGACACCTTATCACACTGCCAAGGGTGGAGCTGTCATGGCTCAGTCACTTCCTAAAGGCCATCTTCCTAATACTATTGCATTAGGCATTTAGTGTCAACATGAATTTTGGAGAGAACATAAACATTCAAACCTCACCAATCCCTAAGAGAGCAAGTTGAAATATCTTGGTGTCCTTATAGGATAATGTGCCTCTCAACCATGGTTTTGAGTGCAGATGGTTAGAACCTTGAGGCATATCTCTTGGTGAAAGATTTTTGTTATTTCACCTCCCCTTCTCCTACAAACTTTTTCTTATAGCTAGAGTTTATCAGACCTCAAAATATTATTTAATTTTCCCCCCTCTGTTCAGATAACTTTCAAAGAGCCAATACAATGGATTTTATCCTTGACTGCATGAAAAAATTATCTGGGGAGCTTTAAAGCATATTAGTGCTTGGGTCCCACCCCCAAGGAACTAGTTTGGAGTGAGCCTGACCATTAGGATTTTGAACAGCACATCAAATAATCCTAATAAGTGGCCAAGATTGAGGACCACTGGTTTAATGGACAGGTGGCAACTATGACAAAATGCACATCATAGAACTCAATGGTTCTAAACTCTGGATGCAGTGTTAAGAACCACTTAATCTAATTGTCCTTCAAATCTCTCTCCCACCAAAATAATAGTTTCACATAACAGAAGATTCAAATTACATTATTACATCAAATGGAGAAAACTATGTTTCTTGGCAGCTGGTTTTAGATTTTCACTTAAGGAGAGAGCTGCCTTCTATTGGGATTAAAAGATTGATAGATATGCTAGGGGTGAGTTCCTATGGGGTGTGGCCATTAGCTAGCATCCAGTCTTTTGGAAATACTTCACAACCACTCACACTAGTAAAGAACACATTTGATCTTCCAAAGAAAAGGAAAGGGTTAAATGAGTGACATGACCAATCTGTGTCATGCACAATGAGCCCCTTCCTGCTTGCTTCTGGCTTCTGAATCCCCACTAGGCCCCTTAAACTCAGCTGATGTTTTATGGGAGTGAATATTCTTTGTGAAAATCAGTGAAAAATGTTTCCATTTTGGTAATGGGTTGATAGGAGGGAAAAGAAAGACAGTCCAAGTGGATGCAGGTACTGTGAGGAATTTAAGTTCTCAGGACTAATTGAAATAATGAGGTAGGATTTTGGATTGTCTTTGGGCATAGATTAGGGAGGGAAGCATTGAATTTGAAATCTCCAAGAGTCATGAAAATCTTGGTTTATACTTGAATTTTACTCATAAATTCTGAATGCAATACAATACAAAATATATAATTTTCTGATTCTAAGTGAGTTATTCTTCCCAATTACTCATTCCATTCAGATCCCTCATGGTGAGAAGTTGGTGTAACACCTATTCCTGAGTTTTTGTGAGGTGTGTTGGAATGATGCTTCCTAAACAGGAAGTTAGGATAACCCACACTCTGAATTAAGTGTGTCCTGCTGCCTGAGTGGCCACCAGGTGTCTGGTTGGAGCTGTTTTGGGGCAGATTTGGACCAGGATCACAATGTTGAGCCTAATGGAAATCCATTGATTTGCCAAGCCCTGTATTATCCAGGGGCAGGAGGACAGATAAAAGAGGAAGGCTTTGAGAGATTACAGGGGCTTTTGCTTGAGACTAACAACAATACGAACCATTGGCATTAGAGGAATATGAAGCAAAGGGAGGAAGGAATGGAAAGTTCTGATCTTTAGGTGTAACTGCTGCTGAGTCTTGGCATGGCTGGCCGTGAAGTCCACCATAATTCAATAATTGTAATAATGTCCTCTTGTTATGCTGGCTCCACTGAAAACCACTGCAAGAGCAAACCCACTTGTCACGGACACAGTGACTCTTTGACCTGCAGGGCCTTCTACTGGGCTTGAAAAATGATGGGTGCAAAACCAGCGCAGGGTACAAAAAGGCAAACCATCTCTTCTCCATTCAGTAAAGCCTGATGGACAAGCCTGGTTTGCTGTTTAAAATGACCATTCAGAAGGACATCCCCACCACCGCTTTGAACCAGAAGGTTTCTTCCTGCACACAAATTGAAAAGGCAAATCGCTTAGAAAACCACTTTTGAAATATATTTTATGTTTCAAAATCAGTGGAGACTTTGATAAAGAATAATATTTACTATCTTTACATGGCATTATTTTACTCATTTTATATATGTATATAAGTTTTTTTTAAAGAAAGAGGGACAATGAGAGACAGAGACTGAGACAGAGAGAGAGAGAGAGAGAGAGAGAGAGTAACAATTTTTATTAAGTTTTTCAGTTGGCTTTCATTGCCCCGAGACTTTGTTGTGTATGTGGTGCTGGGGTTTGAACTCACGTATTCATGCATGCTGGGCAAGCGCCCTAACTGCTGAGCCGCTTTTGGTCATTGCATATGTACACACACAAACGCACTTACACACAGTAGATGCTCAATAAATATGTGCTAAATGAATTAGTGAGCAAGAAAATGAAAGAACTGTTTGAATGTAGTTCCAAAAGACAATTATTCAGGTCTCATATCAGTCTGCAGACAAACTGGGCAAGTTATGCTCTGAGGAGACAGTGGAGATGAGGTTCAATAGGAACCACCGTAGAGGAATACTTAAAGAATCATTTCAAGGAGGTAGGTATTTTATCTCAGAATATTCTTAAATCTAAAAGAAATATAGAACAATAATAGGAAATTTAATTTAAGAAACATTTAGTGTTTGCTCTATGCATGGGGATGTGAAGTACATGAACAGTGCAGGCAGATTTTTCCTTTCTAGAACACTGCAATCTTGTTCATTATGGCCACACTAAATTATTCCACTATCATGAAAAGTCTTCAAGTGCTTTTCCCTCCACTTAACAAAAATAAATTGTTATTATTATTATTATTATTTTAGAGAGAGGGATAGTGAGAGAGAGAGAGAGAGAGAGAAGAAGAAGAAGGAGGAGGAGGAGAAAGAAGAAGAAGAAGAAGAAGAAGAAGAAGAGGAAGAGGAGGAGGAGGAGGAGGAGGAGGAGAATCAATTTTATTTAGTTTTTCACATGGCTTTTGTTGTTCCAAGACTTTGTTGCGTATGTGGTGCTGGGGTTCGAACTCACATACTACAGCATGCTGGGCAAGCACTGTAACTGCTGAGCCATTGCTCCAGACCAAGTTTTTATTATTATTAGCATAATAATGTTAAAGCAAGTCTATATCATAAATTATTCAAAGAACACAGAAAGATATAAAAAAAGCAATAAATCACCTCAATACTACTGCCAGAAATCACCAGTGATACTAGGTGAACATCTACAAGGACAGAAAAAACATTGTAGCAGCTATATGGAAAAAGAAAATAATTGATCAAGAAAATGAGATAAATGATGTTTCAGAAAGAGAAGTGATTTTTTTTTATCTACCAGAAGAAAAAGAAAATAAACAGAGGAATTTTTAATTTTCACAAACGTATTTCTTCACTACTTAGGATCTCTCTATGGCTCCATGTCTCCTTTTCTTTGAAGGTCTAGCGCTGGACTCTAGCAGTACGTAACTTTTCCAGATTGGCCTTCTTCTCATAGTCATTTACGCAGAGGGCTCCTCTGTGTCTTTTCAACACTAGATACTTCATCTCTTTTTAACATCGAATAACAAATTTCTTCATTTTTAAAATTAAAAAAACATAATGACAAGTATCCATTTCTCTTCTGTTTTTCTTTTCTTCGTGTAAGGTGTGACTTTTGAAGGGGACCATTGTTTAATATTTGCTTTATGGAAACAGTAAGTAAGCTGTTCTAAACTTTCCAGCTCACTAAAGATCAGACTTTTTCAAAGATAGTGGCCTTTGTCAATATTCTTCTCAACTATCCCAGCCCTTTGTCCGTCTTGCTGAAAGAAACACTAGCTTGAATTCTGGATTTGTCATTCCCTTGCCTTGTATAAAAAGTTTTATCATAACGTACCTACAAATATACACCTTTAAACTACATATTGTTTAGCTTTTGTGTTTTGAAATTGTAAGAACAGATCCAGATAGATGTAGTCTTCTGGAAATTTTTTTCTCACTTATTATGTTTCTAGGATTGATCCATGTTGTTGTGTACTATTTCATGGTGTGAATATGATTGAATTCCATTCTCCTGGAGGGAGACATTTGGCTTCCTCTATTTTTCCTACAGCTTAGAGTTCTTCTATGAGCACTCTGACTTCGATCATGGTGCAAGAGTTTGTCAGGGATGGTGGATGAGGGGAGAACTAACAGAGTTCTCACTAGTTTAAACTCCTACCAGCAGGATATAAAATTTACATTTATCCATATTTTTGCAAACACTTGTTCTTTCAGACTTCTTTCTTTACGCCAATATAGTAGATGGAAAATAGCACTTCCTCTGGGTCTGAGTTTATATTTTTCTGGTTACTAATATGGCTGTGCACCTTCTCATGTGGTTATTGGCTACTCTTGTTTCTTCTTTTAGGAATCACTTGCTCGGGTCATGAAATACTCTTTTATTTATTTTTATTTTAGTTTGTTGGTCATCTTATATACTGCTTATATTGGTTGCAAAAATTTTCTCATTTTTGGGTTAGCTTTAGATATTTTATTATCAGGATAAAAATGTTATCTTCTATTCATAGATTGCTAAGTTGCTCTTAACCTGAGTATATGTTGTGTTTTATAAACTGATTTTCCTGCTTCTTTTGAATTGGTATATAGCTTTTCTTCATTAATTCATGAATGTGGTGCTTGCACTTATCATTGTTAGGCCAAACCACTTTTTTGCATTTTCAGGATAAGCTCAGTTACATATGTGATGTCATAGTGCTTAAGCTGGAGATTTGGGCTTGACATTGACATTTTGCTTATGTTCTTTATATCCATGTTCATGAAGCAAGCAACATGCTTGTAAATAACCCACTAGCCATGTTTCACAGTACAAATTATTTGTGAACAACATGATTTGCATAGTTACAAACAATAGACATTCAACAGATACTTTTGATACTGAAAATGAAAGTAATAGGGTTGAGAGAGAGCCTTCTTATATTAGAAAAATTTTACTTTAAGATTATGATTTGGAAAATAAAGAAAAGTCTTTCCTGAAAGATTCACCATAGATACCAAAATTACAGTAAGTCCACATTGTTTCAAAAAATGTCTACATAGCCAGTAGAGAATAGAGGCATTTCCAAAGCAGGACAATGTTTCTATGGTTCTGAAATACCACAATAAGAATTATTTTGGGAAATGGGGTGCCCTTATTCACAGAGTAGAATTTCCTGGCTTTCAATAGAATATCCCGTCTCCCCAGATTACATTTCACTGAAAGTCCCTATCACTGCAGTGGAAATTCAAAGAGACAAGATAATTGATGTTTCCCTCAACTCAGTGTGTCGCTTGTTACCTCCATAATTACACTCACTCTCCTTCCGTGTCTCAAGCTTCCACCTTGCCTCAAATGTCAGAATTTAGACTTGTTTCTCAAACTGATCTTATATGTGAACTACAATAGAAATCATCTCATTTCAAAGCCTTGGTTATGGTGTCTCTGATAACTCTGGTCTTTTTTCATTTCCTTTGATTTAATCATCATTCTAAGGCTTGATATTATTGTTCTGTCATCATTTTTTATAATGTCATTGTATTCCCTTATGACTTGCTTTCGTGTACCAAAAATGTATCAGAATCAATAACATAAAATGATAAAGCAACTTCAAAATAGATAACTAAAATATATATAAACTAGAAAAATAAATACATATCTATGGCCTACATGTTATCATAGCTTGAAGAGTCCAATTTTTTTTAGCAAGTAACAATGACCCTGAAACTAATAGCAAGAAAAATCAAAAGGATAAATGGGCCATGACATTTTCTCCCTTACAAAAGGATCATGTTTCTCACATTATTGTCTTCTCAATGTATTATTTTTATCCTTCAGCTTATATGAGAATTATAAAATCTAACAAGTGAATTGCTTTTGCCATAATAAAAATAAAAGGGGAGCCACGCAGCAGAAGCGTGGCTTAGGCTGTTACTTTGATGAAATGGCTGAAACCTGGGGATGTAACTGAGCACAGAACTTGATGAAAGTCATTTAAATTCTATTTCTGAAACAAAGGCCAACAAACAAAAAAAGTAAGCCTTCAAACACAGTTTAACAGAAGGGTTGGTGCTGTTCATTTCTGAGGTCCACATGTCACCATACAGTGTTTGTCCTGACCGACTGTGATTAGAGCAGTATTATTTCCAAGAATCTTGCACCGCATCTAAGTGTATAGTTCACTCTAGGGCAATTCCAGTCCTGGATGCGAATAATCCACATCTGTTGCTTATATATTCACTGATATGCTTTTGTCACTAATCCAACACAGTCATTTCTTTCTGACTCTAGGGACACACAGTGCGGTCATTCCAAGAAGATTAAAATTACAGGTAGAAACAATTTTTTTAATCAAACACTGGAGGCTCTTTGAGGCACAGGGCAAAGCTCTACAAAATGAGCATTCACTTTAAAGAACCAACCAATGTTAAAATAGTTTCTTTCACTTTCTACCCCTCTGGATTAGCTTTGGGATATTAATAAAACTTCGTGGATAGCCCATGACACATAGTACAGAAAAGGACTTCCAAAAGAATATATACATACTTAAATTAATTTTAGCCTTCTAACTCCAAAAGAAGCCATAGAATTTTAAGTGGGACTTTCTTGGCTTGCTCTGTCCCCTGTAAAATTCCCCCGGATTTTAATGAAGAATTAGAGCTGATAAAACAGTGAAAAGCATTGATCTAGAAAGAATATTGAGAAGTCCACCTTTATCTCTCTTGTTAGTAATATACCTATAGTCATCTTTTTTTCATTAATATTTTAGGGGAGGTCATTGGGGATGTATTACAAAGACCATGCATAAGACATTGACACCTATTTCTTTCTTTTCTTGACACCCACTTGTGATAACATGATGATGGGTAAACCTCTATTCACCCATAGATGTCACCCCTACACAAATGGAGGAGTGGGAGGCAAAAATCCTGAATTAATTGAGTTAGAATTTGAAGTTATCCAATCTTTCCAGAATGGATTAAGGGTATTTCCCCCATAACATACAGTATAGAGTTTTAAATTGAGATTAAGTTGAGCTGTGGAAGAATAAAGGATGGTATTTTCTTTCTTACATGAGTAACTGCCCCCCCAAATTCATAAATGTTAAATTTTCTAGATCATGTATTAGTTATCGATTACTACCTAATAAATTCTCCCCCCAAATAATAGCTTAAAGCAATTATAAACATTTGCTTCACATAGTTTCTGTTGCTCAGAAATTCTGAAGTGGCTTGGCTTGGTGGCTCTGGGTCAGAGTCTCTCCCTAGGGTACTGTAAATATGATCTGAATAGCAGGTATTTGAAGGTTGACTTGGATTGGAAGGTTGAACTCTAAGATAGAATCATTGGCAAGTTAGTGTTCTCTGTTGGCAAGAAACCTCAGTTCTTCACCACATTTACTTATGCAGAAAGCTACTGGTGTTATTAGCTCATGGTGACTGACTGATTCCTAATTGAGTAATCCAAGAGAACAAGAGCGGAAGTACACAGCCTTTATTATCTATCTAGCCTCAGATGTCTCACATCATTAATTGCATAATATTCCATTGGTTGCAATTGGCCAACCCTCTTTAACGGGGGAGGCTAGCATTACTGGGGAGACTTACAGGCTGTCTACCACACTTTGCAAACTAGAATGGCATGTTAATTCAGAAATAACTATACCACATGCAAATGCTATTACAAAGGACATGTATGCAGATGGAAGACCCAGCCAATCTTAGAACTCAGTGTTGTATTTTCTTGTTGGCACAACAAGATCAGGGCTTTCAATGGTCTCTTATTCTACCCCAGAGTGTAGAGCAAATGTCATTTTACCAACATTCACATAATGCTAAAGCACAAGTTCCTAGCTTAAAATCACACAATATGTTAGAGATGAATAAGGCTTTGACTGAAGCTATTTCATACCCAAGAAGCACTTTGCCTACATTTTGTTACTAGTGCAAATAAGAGCCAACAAAATAAGAGAAATGGAAATAAATGCTTGAGTAAAAAAGATAAACAATAGTTGCATCTATTTGGCAGCATGATAAAGTACAGTCTTTCTTTCTCAGATGAAATAAGTGGTGAAAGGAAGGCAAGGAAAGAGAAATAAAGCACAGCTAGACCTCCGCAGTCTGTCTAGCTTAACCCTTCAATTTTATGAATGAGGAAACAAAGGCACAGAAAGTTTCACTGGTTTACCCAAAGCTGCACAGTAAACTAGCTAGTTATACACATATTCAGAAGGGACTTCACAGGCCTGAGGCTCCCCTCTCTCAAATAATTTTGAATGTATACTGCATCAACTGACAGATGAAAAGTACAAGCTTGAGTTGAGGCCCTCATTTATCATCACCTAAACAAATAACAAAAATGATTGCTGGGTAGGCTGCAATGATTTTGAATTTTTTAGAAGCGTAAATTTGGTTAAATAATTTTGTATGGTGAAGATACTTCAAATCACTAGAGGAACTCTTTCTAACCTGAAAATTTAAACTCAAGGTGTTATTTAAGATTAAAGAAACATTTTGGCACTCTTATGAAGACATTGCTACAAAATACTTCTATTTCTCTTTCTCCTTTCGAAAATGCTCTCATGAATATAAAAGAAACTTCTTTAATATAGGAAGCACTAATCATAGAAAATAAGTTTAGGGTGTGCCAGAAGTTCCGATCAGTTGAACCATCCTCCTGCAGCTGAATGTCTTGCAAGTTGGCATTTTACAAGTGTGCTTTAGGAACTGGTTTCCAAACTGCAGAGTGACTCGTTGCCTCCTTTCAACTCTGCTTTATCTGCCTCTCTTTAGTGTGCAAAACTTTCTGATTGTCGTAATTTTATTTTCATGCCACATTACCCTAGAAAACATTCTTCCAAACAAACGATTGCTGTCAAAAGGCAAAAGATGCACTGTTTATCTTGGATTCCAGTGAATGAAAATAACTTATAATAGTCTATGAGGCTTGCCTTCGAAATGTGACTGCCTCGTGCGAACTGAATTAGCACATGCTAAATCTAACTCTGTCTCTAGGATAAAGTGGAAGAGGTCCTTGGACTAATTGATTAGAAATGTGAAACCTAATGGGCTTTGTAGATGAAGAATCACAGTAATGATGCACAGGAACTTGAATTACTTCATTCAACCAAACATTTTCTGAATAACAACTACTGTTTGAGTACCCACTATTGGTCATGGATGGTGTATTGTTTGGGGTCCAAGCTTGAAGAGGTGCCACTAACATCACTTCCTATAGTCTTCTGACTAGGGAAGGAAGTTTGGGTAAGATTCTTATTCCTCTTTGGTCAGAGGCTAATAAGTTCAAGGGAGAAGGAGCCTCCTTGCTTACCAGATACTGTTGTGCCTTGTAAGGAATTTACAATTAGAAAGCTTAGGTTCAAACCAAAGAACTCTCCCCAACCATTGCTAACCAGTTGGATAAACGAGCTGTTAAGGAATCTCAGTTCACTCTGAAAAACAAAATAAAACATAACAAAAACAAAAGCACATAAATACATATCGATCGAGTATCCTGTGTACAAAATGCTTGGTACCAGATGTGTCTTGTGTCAGTAGGTTTCTTCTATACTCTATACACATATACTGAAGTTAATTTTATACAACACTTTTAATAACTTAGCACCTGAAACAAAGTTTTGTGGCGTGGAATTTTCCGCTTGTGGCATCATGTCAGTGATCAAACAGTTTTGAGCATTTTGGAGCATTTTTTAATTATTTCAGGTTTTGAGGAAGCTCATCCTGTATCACTTCCCACTAACTGTGGGGAGTAAAACGTGTTCTCATTTAAGATTTAGCTCCAAGAGTTCTCAGGACCATTCCTAACATTCCCTGAAGGAAGAGGTGGTAGGCAGAGGAAAGGGTAGAATTAGTCCTATAGTTTGAAGTCTACGTGCCAGGGGCAAGCTATTGACTTAAGGACCTATTGAAAACATTTCTCTCTACGTCTTCCTCGTTTTCCAGGATTCTGATCCCTTAAGGGTGTTCCAGTTTCCCCAGGTCTGAACACTTTTGAAACCCCATGACTGAATTTTGTCCCCTGGATTAAAGGAAGGACCCAGTCCCCTCTACCCCCACCGTAGTTGTTGATTGGATCTCACTGCAAAGACAGTACTGCTTGCTGGCCAGTGCTGACAGTGCATCTGCCTGGAAATGCTGCCATAATCCCTTGAGCATCAGCCTAAGGTAACAGGGGTACTCTGGTTTCACTTCTTTGGAGGCCAGCTGCACACCTGGCTCAGCTCTTTCAGCTGTGACAAAGGTGTTTGTAGCATCCTCTCTCTGAGTTTCTCTAGTTTGATGTTATTGAAACACACCTGCTGTTTAAAGTTACAGTTCTTCAATCTTGAGAGGTCTACGAAAGTGATGGGCCTCACTGTGCTTCGTAATAACACAACACCACCAGTCCAGGATGGGCAGTGATGGTGCACAAAAGGTTAAATCTCTACCTGAGTGCAATATAGCTGGCTTTGAAGGAAGGCAAGTTAATTCCTCCACCAGTAATGCCCTTGCTCTATCTAGATTTCCTGTAGCCTAGAAAAGATACTTCTTTATAGGAAGTCTACCTAGTACATATCTTTATTATTACACCATATTGTAACTATTACTTTTTATTTTAACAAGTACCAGCAAATCTCTGTTGATAAATAGATGATACCACATTGTTACTATTTTTCAATTTCATTAGAATTTCATACAGGAAAAAAAACCCTCTATTTACTATTAGTACCTAAGATCATGCCTGTGTCATAGCAGACCTTCAATAAATATATTGTCTGACTGGGAACATAGATGGATAAAGGATTATTTGTGGTTGATAGGGGGATAATCATGGCATATAAATCTAAAAGATCAACAATTGTCCGTACCAAACTACCACAGTAATACGGCAGGCCCTTGTCAAATCCCAAATTACAGAGTAAGGTGTTGGTTCTAAGACATAGATATTTTCACTTATTTCCGAAATGAGAGGGATTCCCAGTCCCTGTCGTTCAGGCAGCAGTCGGGATGTGGCCCTTTGCACACATCTAAAGGAGTAAGGAGGGATTTTTGGAGAGGATGACTAAGGCACTTTTTAACAAAATGCACAAGTTACCAAAGTTCATGATGCCACAGAAGACAATATTAGGTGCAAAAGTCATAATATCTTTTGCTCTGAGTCTAAATGTTTCCAAGAGAGTCAGTATCTGAAAGTGAAGAAACTTTAAGAATAAGTTAACCAATTTAATTTGCTATGTTTTCTTATTTTGGGAATGTGCAAGGGTGCTATATCATAAAAATCTGTGCCTAAATAAGTCTAAAATAGCTCTTTCAGTAAATAGAAAATAAAAACTTTACAGGAGAGGAGGAGGTTATGTAAATTTAACCGACAGCATTTTTTTTTCCTTCTTAGCAATCTATAAAGTAATGGTGACTCTTATAGTCAATAACATTATACTCCATGAAGTATGAGGTACTTGCTGTAAAATTAATGATTTTCCCCTCTTTTGAGGAACAATGGAATTAGTAAACTGAAAATACTACCTTTTCCACTCAAGTAAAAGCTCACTGAGATCTGCATGTAGCTTTCTCAGAAAGATGAATTTCACACTATGGTAATCAGCAGAACACATGATGCCTGCAAATTCCCTGGGAGAAGGTTCCCCACTCAAACCCAGGCTTTGTGTTGTTTAATGTTGCTGCCAAAGAAAAAAGAGAGTCCTGCCAGAGGAAGGCACTTTAGCAACAGGTTGTATGTTTTTGACAGCATTGTCAATTATTTCTACCTTGATATATTCCCTACCCTCACCCTAGGCAGGAAGCAACAATAAGGGACAAAAGTTAGAGTCCTTACTAACACGAACTTCGGGATGCATCATGAGGTTGTTGTCAAATCCCTCTTCCTACCAAAGAAGATTTTTAGTCCACCCCCATCTTCTTAGAGGACCAGAAATGAAGTGTAAGAAAAATAACAGAAACAAAGGAAAGATTTTTTTTTTTTGGTACCAAGGATTGAACCATTGAGCCACATTCCCAGTCGATATACATATATCCATACACACATACATACTCATAGGTATATTCATATATGTATAATTTTGAGGTGGGGTCTCACTAAGTTGCTTGAGACCTTACTAGGTTGCTGAGGGTAGCTTTCAACTTGAGATCCTCCTGCCTCAGCCTCCTGAGCCACTGGGATTATAGGTGTGCACCACACCACCCCAGTTCAAAGCGAAAAAACTTTTATTAGCATAAGGTTACACCCTTAAGCAGAAGTAGGAAACTTTTTGGACAGTCACTGAGTCTCTTCATGGCTGGAACTTTCCATTTTGCTGCTTATTTTAAAGGACCAAAATGAGAAATCACTGAAGTAGAAACCACCCCTGATATTTGAAAAGGGCCGAAAACGCAGATCAGGATGCTCAGAACAGTGCTGCCATCCCCATGCTGCCTCGCTCCCCTCAATTCACCCAACGGCTTTCAAATTCTTCTCCCTGTCCTCCACTTTCCCTGCAAATGAAAGGGAAGCAGAGCCTGGAGGGTGTTAATGATTTCTTGCCCACATTATGCACATGATGCTTTGACATCAGTGGGCCCTGCATGCAACACAGGTAGCCCACAACCCAGGTCCTGCCCATCCAAATAAAGGTAAGATGTGACTAGAGGAATAAATAAAAGGCTCCCTTCCATTTGGATATCCCCAGGGTGCAATTATAGCCAAGTCTGTCATTCCCAGAAGTATCTTAGGTTCATGCCTTTGCATACTCTCCTGGTAGATGGTAAAAATGTTGATTTACTTCACTTAGCATACCCAATCTCAGAGACTCAAGGGCCAAATGGTATCTCTCATCTGTGGAAGCTAGACTACATCGGGAAGCAGTATGTTAGACAGCTAAACTAATAATAACTTCAAATTGTATGATTCTCAACCAAACAGGTAGATGACTCCCTAGGATACTTGGAGATGTAGCAGGGGGTCCAGGGTGGAGGGTGTAGGAAGAAATCCTAGGAGACTGGAGAATGGGAATATGAGGGAATCATCTCAGAAGGAGATCTCTGTCCTCCATGAGATATCCATTTAACTCAGGAGTTTTTCTGGGGGAAACAGCAACAGGGGGAACCTAAGCTGGGCATCCATGACATGGCCTTAGCCCTGGATAACTAAGTCTATATACATTGGTTCTTGAATGTTTGATAATGTTTCCCCCTCAATTGTGTCTCTATATCCATCTAATAAATTTAAAAAATGTTGATTTACCACCTTCTTGGTGAGTTGTTTCAGGAAATGTTCACTGTATTTCACCTGACATTTAACAAAACCTGGTGTCCAAAACGGTTAGAGATGCACCTATCTCTAAATCCCATATTTATTCCAAGAAGAAAAAGTAATATTCATTGTTCTAGGGGATCCAAAAAAAAAAAAAAAAAGAAAGCAGGAGAGAAAAGAAAAAAATTGATATTTCATGAGTGCCAAGCCCCAAAGCTTTAAAATCTTTTCCAGCAGCATTTCTCAGTATTTGCAGACCCAGTAGTGCTGGTGGCCTTTACTGGTTCACCCAGCTAGTCTCCATAACTGCATAAACACTCAACTTTGTTGTTTTAGAGAGAATCAGTTGCATATGTGGCTTTTTAAAAATTACTTCTTCTATCTCTTTTCTTAACGCGCAGGGTTCCACATGACGAGGTGGGACACCCTGGGCAGGTTACACAGGACACTGCGGCTGCTGTGAGCAAAGGGGAGGGCGTGTGGAGACCGTGAGGTAGCGTCTCGTCTGAAGGAAATGAAATACTTCATGCAGAGGGCTTATTAAAAGCCTCATGCTTGAAAAATCCATGCTAATGCAAGTGTTGGGAAGCAGGCGGTTTCCCATTTTGCTGATGGTGTTAACTTTTTCGTTGGAAACGCGGATGCAATTTTGACATTTGTATGGACTTAGCAGGGAGAAAGAAAGATAGTGAAGCATGAAGCCAGTTTTTATTGACAAAATATGGCCGAGAACAAAGGTTTTCAAGTCAGCCCCTTGTTGGTGACAAGGGTGCAGCCTTCACTTTGGGGGCCTCACGTACTACTTTATCACAGCCACAGTAAATAACAAAAACAGAGCAGCTGAGGTGCTCGCAGATGCCTTGGCTCTCCTCCTAAAGGGGTCCAGAAAAAAAAGATCCTGGAAATTTCACCAAGGTGTTGCATGGCCTCACAGCTCCAGGAGCAGTGAGATAGCTTACTGTGCTCCCCAAACCCAACTGGAAAAACTCAACCAGCTTCATTTTCCAATTTAAACATAAATTTATTTATTTTTTTATTCAGAAATTTATTTGTTGAAAAAACAAGCTTCTAATGAAATTATATATATATATATATATATATATACATAAATTCTGAAAATATGTTTAAAATTTTTGAACAATAACTCATGTTATGGTACAAAATTCAAAAGGTGCGAATAGTAAATGCTGAAATATCAGTTCATCCCAGCTTCTGTCAGTGATCCCACTCCCCTTCTTAGCGGCAACCCTTGTTACCCTTCCAAAGTTCTGTGACGTATAACAAGCAACACACTCTAAAGAAACTTTGCTTTTGTCTCTTACATGGGATTTTTTTCTTTTTAGACAGAGAGGCTTAATGAAATATAAAATTGCATGAAATGAATAATTTTTTTCAGAGAGAAGGACAGAGAGAGAGAGAGAGAGCACCAGAGAGAATCAATTTTTATTGAGTTTTTCACATGGCTTTCGTTGCTCTGACACTTAGTTGTGTACGTGGGTGCTGGGGTTTGGACCCGTGTACTTGGCGCATGCTGGGCAAGCGCCGTCACCTTCGAGCCACTGCTCCAGCCCCGAAATGAATAAATTTTAAACAACCCAATGAAATGGATTATTTTATTCAACTAGACACTATTAAAGTATTAGTATGTTATTAAATAACTTTCCAATTTGACGTGTACATGCAGCCACAAGATCTGGATGCCTGCTCACATCGGAACACCAGGTATATTTCAATGTGAGAATTTGTCTTGCTCCTCTGATTCCTCACAGGAGTATGCTTTCCACCTTTCTCTCTTTTCCTACTTCATTACAGTCTTTACACATTCTCACTGATTTCATGATTTCTGTCTTTCTTTTAAAAATTCCAAGTAATTTCCCCCAGGTTTCTAGATGGATATGGCAAAAATTATGATGTTTAAACGGGCCAATAAAAATCAAATCATTACCTCTGGCCACCCATGGCTGGTCATTGGCAAGAATGACAGAAATGGTGTTACTATGTAAAAAGAGCATTTGGCTGGAATTTAAACAGATTTTGATCTATTCACTCCAAACTTGTTAGCATCTGGATCTTAACCAAGACTTCAAATCTCTCCGGGCTTCCATTTCCTTTTTCTGTAACATGAGGGAAAAATCTCAATTAGAGATTTCCTGCCTACACATTCTGCTTCTCACCTGACACTTTCCAGGGTTTTACTGGCGTGCAGCTAGTCCCTGAACTCCCAAATTGATCAACACAATAAGCTTCTTTTTCTCAAGTTGAAATTAAAAAGGTGAACATGGTCCAATTGGAATTTTCTGGGCATTTCCTCAGTTATTGACTATCTGAAACCAATTCACCTTTGTTTCATACAGTCGTGTAGTCCCTTTCAGCATTAATACCTCTGAAGTTCAAGTTTGACCCTGAACGTGGGGCAGACCTTGTTCTTAATGCTGATGCAGGTTCTAGGCACAGCCCCAGCCCCCAGGCCCTGCCCCTGTGACAATGAGCTGGAGCAGGGCAGTAGTATCTTCTCTCCATATTTCGTGTATCAACAGGTCTGAATTTTCTGTGATCGAGTGGAACAGAGGTGCATGAGGAGCCAACACAAGAAGGGACAGTGGACTACAAACATCGGAACTGAGAGACACAAGAAAAGTCCTTTCCTGGAATTAAGCCAAGATCAGGACCCTGACACCCAGTGTTCTGAAAGTGTAGAAAAAGATGTCTAGGTTGAACATTAGGCAATGTATGATTTGTTCTCCCTACTCTTATCCTTTTAACGCCAATATATGCTTCACCCAACAGCTTTGTGGCAAGGACATATCATGTCCAAAAATTGTTCAAGGAATTAAGAGACCCCTCCCCACTGACAAAAAAGAAAAAAAAAGATAAAATCTGAGCCCTCTGGACCTCCCATTCTAATTATGATGTTCTTTTTTCTCTTGTCCATCAACTTAAATCAATGTCTTAACTGACTTGATTATGTTAACATGAAGGTAGCAGTGCCCTACTCAATTTTTATAAGCTGTACTTTATGTTTTGTAGTGTCGGGAGTTTTAATGTTTAATTGTAGGTTTTCAAGTGTAAGTAATCTTTCATATTTTGTCTAAATAGGTTGATTCTAAAAGTAAAAGAAAATCTACAAATAGATATTCACTATAACTGTGTGAATACTGATGACTACAGAGTCCTATGATATGCTGGTGTTGTATTTACATCTTTGAAAGTTTTCCTGGCATGACCTCAGAGCCAATGAAGCAATATCCATGTTCCAAGCCTTAGGTCCAGCGAACTCCAGCATCTCAACTCATCACTAAAATGTCTAAAATTGTGGCATGATACCAACAAAGATTCTCTCCTTGGCCATACTCTGGCCAGGATGCTGGGAGCCATTTATCAACTCGGCGTTAATCTTGCCCTGTGAAGTTTAGTAATGCACAACAGTTTCCTACAGATGAAGGCCACATCTCTAGGATGACACTATCCCCTTAAAGTGTTTGCCTGAGAAAACTCAAGGTTTCCGAAAGTATTTAGTGCTTGACCCAGTCAAGACCTGGCAACAGGGCCCCTGTCCCCCATCTCTGTGGGAGGGTAGACACCTAACTGTTTTTCTAAGGACCGGTTAGAAAACACACAGGTCATACATATACTAGCTTCCCCCTGTTTGCTTTTTGTAATTCTTAAGTCAACTGATTCTGAGTCCCCTTGTTCCTCCTCCCTACTTTCTTACTCTTCTTTTAAAAGGCCTTCTCACCTCTGCCCAAGTGAAAAGGAAACTCAGTTCTTCCTTCACTAAATTGCTGAGTAAAATCTGTTTCACCACTTGATCTAGTGTCTGGATGTGGTTTTTTGTTTTTTTCAAAGGAAATGGTTAAATCGTCATCAAAAACTTGTGGATGAACGTTTGTGGCAGCTGTATGCATGATAACTTCAAACTAGAAACAACCCAGTGTCCAACAGAAGGAGTAGGAATAAGCAAATCATGCTGTAATAATACAGTGGACTACTACTCAGGAATGGAAAAGGATGAACTCCAGACCCATCATCAACTGTTTGAACATGAAAGTTATGCTGTGAAAAAGAAATCAGATGCAGCATGTATAGATATGTACTATATAGATCTAAGTATATATGGTATGGTCAGCATCTGGGGAAGCAAATTAACAGTAATGGAAGTCAGACTTTTGCTTATTTGTGTGGGTAGAGAATGATGGGTATTAATGGGAAAGGGCCCAAGGGAAATTTCTGGAATGATGGAGATTCATGAGTCTTGGTCTGGGTGGTGTTGATATAGACATATTCATCAGGCTGAACATATTTTATGATATATCTTACCATGTGTCACAGTTTTGATTTAAAAGAAGAGAGAGAGAGAATTCGAGGTTGAAAACCATCTTCCGTTTCCAAATTACATTGTTATATCATGTGCATGTATGAATGTGTGAGAACAAAACCTGTCATTATGTACCAGTTTAATGAACCAATAAGGATGTCAGAAAAAAGAAAAAAATTTACATGTAATGCCATAACTGATGGATCAATTCATCCTAGAGGTTTATTTGCAAACTATGACTTGGAGAATTTATATTATTTTCACTTTATTCCTGTACGTAGGATTTTGTTTTAACTATACCTGTATATAAGATAAAAATAGTAGAATTTTGTGCTTTTTTCACTTTTAATTATTAAATAGTTTAAATTTACAGAATATTTGCCAAAGATAGTGCATAGAATTTCTATATACATTTTATTCAGATTCCCACATTAACAGTTTATATAACCATGCCACATTTGTCAAAACTATAGGATTAATACTAGTGCAATATTGAAAACAAAACTAAACACTTTATTTGGTTTTCACCAGTGCTTCCAATAATATCTTCTTTTTTTTCCTGTTCTGAGTTGACTCCTAACATCCACTGGTGAGATATGAAGTCTGATTTTCAATCTTTTGAAATTGCCAGTTTATCCTGTCTGGAAGCTTGAGAAATTTTCTTTAAATTTGTTCGGAAATTTATTTATTTCTGTGTCTCAACACAGAAATACTTTTTATTCATCTCATTTCCTCTCAGTATGCTTTTTTTAGTTTGAATACTTGCATCTATTTTCATCTTTGGGACCCTTTTTTCTATTAATTTTAAAATTATTTTTCATCAATTATGAAAAAACAAGGAAAAATTGAAAAAAATCAGAGATTGAAGGTGTCATAAAACTAAAACTGAAAAGTAAGTCACAAGTCCCATGATTTACATCATTTTGATTTTTTTCTCATTGTTTGCCTGGAGTTATGACCTGGGGAAGAACAACAGAGAGGAGGATTTTCTAGCTCTTCCTGTTGTCTAAATGGGTCATGGTTTTTTATTGGTGGGGTTAAAAAATAAATAAATAATAGAATTAGCTTTAAAGGAAAAAAATAATATGATAAGCCCATACTGACATAAATGATTGGATAAATAATTCTTGGGTGAGGACAAATTCCAACAGAAATTTGTGTTTTTAAAATCTGAGTGTTGGGGAAGGGGAAATACTGGGGACTGAATCAGAACAAGTTATACTCCATGTTATGGATTGAATTGTGTCTACTCCCCAAAAGATGTTAAAGCCTTAACCCCAGGACCTTTGACTCTGACCTTATTTGGAAATAGCATCCTTGTGGATTACCAAGATAAGATGGACCATTAGTGTATGTCCCAACCTATGAAGACCTTGTCTTTATTTTTTTAAAGAGAGAGGAGGGAGAGGGCGGATAAATTTTTTTATTTTTTCATCTGGCCTTTGCATCTCCTTTGTCTATGTGGTACTGGGGTTTGAATCCTGGTCCTCCCTCACCCATGACTGGCAAGTGCTTCAACCACTGAGCCACTGCTTCAGCCCCAAGACTGTGACTTTATAAATGAGATATCAGACACAGAGATACACATGAGCACAGAGAATGCTGCAGCACTGTGAGGATGTAGGCAGAGATCAGAGAGAGGCCTGGACCAGGTTAGTTCTCACATCCCTCAGGTGTGACAAACCTGTCTCCACCTTCATCTTGAACATCTTTCCTCCAAAACTGTGAGACAACACACTCCTGTTGTTTAAGTCACTCACATTGTGATGCTTTTTTTCTATGGTAGTACTGCACACTAATACACACTCCTTTTTTTTTTCTTATGAAGATATACTGTTCTGGGACCCTCATTAGTGAAAAGATGGACATCTTAAATTAAACCTCTGTGTTAGTTTTTTGTCACTATGACCAAAATAACTTACAGTAACAACTTAGAGAAGGAAAAGTGGTTTCCAAGATTCAGTCCCTCATTGGCCAGTTCTATTACTCTGGGTCCAAGGTAAGGGAGAGCATCATGGCCAAATGGCACTGCAGAGGAAATCCTCTCAGCTCATGGTGGCTGGGAAACAGAGAGAGGAAAGGGGGAAGAAGCCCTGGGGAACATGAACCCTTCCAGGTAGAGCACTCCTCCAGTGATACACTACCTCTACCGGTGACCCACCTGCCTACATTTACCACTGGTTAGTTAATCCTTTCAAACTAGAATGGACTGGTTAGGTTACAGTTCTCACAAACCAATCTCACCTCTGAATATTCCTGAATTAACACAGGAGTTTGGAGGGACATCTCATATCCAAAATGTAACAGCCTCTGTGCCTCATGTTTCTTTCATTTCATATTGTCTCCATGTTGTCTCTGTTTTTCTATAATCATATTTTTCTCTGTTTTTCAGATTGCCTCTGTTGTATCTTGTAGCAATTATACTTAATTTCTAGCTCTCTTACTTGTTCTGTGTTCCTATTTCATGGCAGTTTGATTCTATTTCATGGACATAATATCTTTTCAAATACCACTGAAGGCACTCGAGAATTTTTTAAATGTCCTCTTCTATTTTCTTAATTACATCGATTTTCTCTGGTAGTTGTGGTCTTGCTCTTCCATACTGCTTGCCTTCCTCGTGTGTTTGATCCTTCTTGGATAATGCACATTAAAGATGAAAGTGTGTGTGTTTCCTCCTCTGTTTAGTAGGGAGATTTCTCTCCTCACTGGACCTCTTCTTGCCTGAGAAGCCTACCTGGAAGACCTCTGTAGCAGTCTGGGGCAGGTTGAGAGACCAGCTTTAAGGTTAGTGGGCTTAGAACTGACAGGTTGAGGGACACCTTAATGCCCCAGTGAACAAAACACCTTCTGAGGAGGTCAAAAGACTTTCAAACGGGGCCCTGCTTTTCCCTGGTTCCTTCAATATCTTCAAGAAGCCTCCTGGATGTAAGTCTCAGACTCCCTATGGCTCTGCTGGGATTAGGGAACAAACTAGGCTGTGGGGTGCATGTGATGCCCTCCACTTCCCACATCTCCCCACCTTCACCTCTCCTGCTCATTCCCTCTCTTTTGTCCGTCCTGGGATTCCACACCTTTGACCCCTTCAAGCAGGCGTTGCCTCCCGCTCCAGACCCTCATAACTCCTTCTGGGTTGTGGCTTTTCTCTTTCATCATCTACATGCCTCCAGCTATTTCCTAACTTCTGGAACTGTCTTGGCCTCTCTTGTGTTTATATCCTCTTTCTACCCTAAAAAAAAAAAAACAAAACCTTATTACCATTTCAATGTAGGCTCTGGAGAAAGGAGGTGAACATGGGTGTGCAGTATATGTTGAATTGGAATGTACATTCTTCCCTCCCTTTAACTTTTTTTCTGTAAATAAATCTTTCTACTTATAAAAAAATTAATCAGATGTTAACTATAATAAAAATAATGAAATGACCAAACCGAACACATTAGGGTGTCAACTGCCTCTTTCTTGAACATGGTTCCCAAATCTATCCTGTCATCATCCTTTCAGTTTTTTAGATTCCTGCTGATCATTTCAATTTCCTTGTGCCCCTTCTACGTAACACCAATCCAAGTTTATTTTCCACCCCCTCATTCCCCAGTAAAATACTCTTCCTTATTGTAATATTCCCCTGTCTTTTTGGGGTGGGGTGGTTCTTGGCGCATCCATACAAACTGAGGACTTTCTTTATGACCAATGTGTTATTGAATCCTCTTAGCCTGTTCTTTCTATTTTGTTCCATGTTTGAAGAAAATTCTCTTGATTATCTCAGTTCACACTTGGAGAATAAAGGAGAGTAATATGGGGAAACTGTGTACTAGCTGATTCCTGCCAGGACAAGGGCAAAGGGATCACCTCTCTACATCAGAAAGAGCTATTGCCATTGCACAGATGAGCTGCTATACCTTAGCTGAACAGGAAAATTGTACTGATTAAACATTTAAAGAAAAGAAAATGTATTTGTCACAGGGTAGAATTTAAACACCTTTTTTCAAAGGATTGAATGCAAAATGCATATATTCTTGATGCTGAAATTAGTTTCAAATCCAGCAGACCGATTCCAATCTCCCCAAGTCTGCAGCCATTCTGCTGAAGCCTCAACCCCATCTCATTGCTTTCTTTTCTTTATGTAAATGTGCCAATACAAGTGTATATCATATCTAAATATTCATAGTAGATAAGGGTAGGATCTCTTGATAACTGAACTATGTGTGGGCAGAGACTATGCACACGTTCCCTTAAACATCATCATGCTTGTGTGTTTTCAGTGCTAATCCAATGTTTGCAATACTGGACTTAACTAGAAACATCAAACCACTACCAGGCTGAGCTCTGGATAAGCCTCATTCAGGAACATAAGTTTATTCTGCTTTTGGGCATACTCATCTCTACCAATATATGATTGTGTGGTTTGCACTTGGACACTTGGAAAACTCGGTTTGCCATTATTTTGAAGCTCCAGTGTCTCTGGAGCCACTTTGAAGTCTGTTGGGGTAGGGAGCAGGAAGGGATGGTGATGAGAGAAACAGGGGTATTTATATTCAATGAAATTTTGATGTTAAACAGAAAAACAATAACAGATGCTGGGTGATTACAGTTGGATTGCTGCCAGCACCTCACAGGTAGATACCACAGAAAAAAATAAACGTGGTATCCATAGAACCTCATTCTCACTTTTCAGCACCTTTAAGGGCTCAGGTGCTGATGTGGAGGGGGGGTGGGGGTACTCATCTTAACAAACTTCCTCAAACTAAAATTTGAATGTATTCAATAGGTACATTAATCAGAATGTATTCTACAGCAGAAAAAAACCTCCACTACACAAAATTATTTTACAAAATCATAAATTTCCCTCAGTTTAAAATTTGATTTATTTACACAATTAATTTTCTAAGCAGCTTTCAGTTCATTATGCTGCCCATTTATTGATAACTCCCATATTCATGTTTACAAAAACACATCAATTTATGCAGAACAAGACTATTATATAAATCAGGATAAGAGACCCTGATTTAACAAGGTATCCTTTTGATCACTTACAGAAATGTCAGGCCTTCAATTTGTGCTGAGTAGAGGTTCAGGACTGGCGATTGATGCCCAACGTTATTGAAGGCATTTTGACTTTTGGATCACATCTCCAGTGGTCTATGATTCTGAAGCTTTCAAAAGCTTTTTACAAATCCCAACAACCTGATGTAAATCAGGAATATCTAAATGTCCGGTTGCTTGTATTTTGTACATCAATGTAATTAGATCAGCTGGTTTCTCTTCAATTGTTACAGACTTAAACTAAAATGTCATCCATCTGCATGTCCTGGATTTCTTGGTGAAAAGGGAGTCCATCCACTGTAGAAAAAAAAATCCTGTGGGTCATTTTTAAGCAAAATTAAAAACATAACCCCTTCATTTTGTGGGAGGAAACCAAACTGTTACAATAGGTAGAAAAAAAATCAACAATAATCCATGTAAGACTTTTCTCTGGTGAAGGACATGGATATGGAGATTGCGATCCAGGATGCCACCGCCTGAGTTGAATCCCGGCCCCACCCCTTGTGGGCACAGCATGCATTATATAGCAGGCTGCTTACCCTTGATCTGCCTCATTTTTTTTTAATCTGTAAAATGGAGATAAAAATAGTACTTTTTTCATATGATTGTTTAAGGATGAAATGAGTTAAGGCGAAGTGCTTAAGTGAGTGCCTGGCACAGCAATAAGTACAGTTTAAGTGTTTGCTGCTGTTATGATGAATGCCTATTCTATGCCAGGTACTTTACATTAATAATGATAGTCAATCCCTTCAGGTGGAGAGTGGATATTATTCTCTCTATTGTAATTGATGTGAACATGGATTTCAGAGGAGATAAGTATTTTTTCCAAGACCATACAGTTAATAAGCGGTTGAGTTAGAATTCATACTCAGTCTTTCTACTCCAAGCCATTTATCATCCAAGCTGCTAACTAGATAACTGGCTGGCTCCCTCACTTCCTGACTAGTTGTCCTAGCATTCTATTAGAGGGTCCTGGCCAGACTTGGACCAAACCGTAAAGACACCCCATCTGCCACTGTCCATACACATGGCGGGAGAAGCTAGATCAGTTGCCCAGCATGGGGCAGCAGATTCTGCAGGGAAGCAGGGGGACAGATGGAATGATCAGAGGGCCCTGGTCCCAACCATTTTCTCTTCCATATTATCAGAGAAGCTTCCTGTGGTAGTTTCTAGTCAGGGCGTATGATTTGCTTTTTCTTTCTCTTTCAAAACATTTTAATTTTTTCATACTATGTTAAATATTTCATTGTTTCTTATAGATGAAAGGAGAAAGCTTGTTCTCAAAAATATATAACTCCTCCTTCTCCAGAAGAGATCCGTCTCAGAGCAGCATTCACAGCCAGCACTGCCAACTTCAAAAATAAATGATTCTGATATCTTCAGAACCAGATTTTTATATTTTTTCTCTGAAGAGCGGAGGGTACATTTTTAATAAAGCTCTAGTTGTGATAAATGGCTGGCTCAAAAATAGCGCACAGAGACTCAGCCAGCGCAGTGGCCTAGGAGCCATCCAGGTGAATGATTTCCCTATATAAACAGGAGCTCTGGGGAAGTCTATTGTAAGGCTCAGCTCATTTTAGCTGGGTGACTTCATTTGCCATTATCAGATCTGATCCCACTGAAGGTGATTTGCTTGCGGTTCAGACTGGCCTGCTCTGGCACAAACCTAGCTACTGTAACCTCAAATCTAAGTAGGAGGGCAGATATTCATCTTCCTATCATATCACAATATGTGTACAGTGCCAGCGTAACTTGCCTGTATTTATTAGTAACAAGGCTTAAGGTTTGGAAAACCCTCTGGTTTAATTTCTTTTACACACTGACTGACCATAGATTAATTTTCATGACAAAGAGAAGCTTATATGCTCCATATCAAATACAATCCCTTGCTGCAGTGATAGGGGCCGCTAGATGTTATCTACAGTAAGCACGAGCCAGAAGGAGTTAAGTTGGCTACAGCACAAAATGTAGCAAACGTCATTTTACCTATTTCTGAGTTTGTCCATTAGACATTTTGTTCTGCTCTCCACTATAGGTGACAAAGGACAAGTGGCTCTAAAAAGAGTCCTCAGGTGAATAATCACTGACCTAACTGCTACTTGAGCCTTCTGAACCCTGGGTGAAGTCCTCTGAGGTGGGCCCTCATGTGGGCTAGTGGAGACATCTCAATGCACTGAGAAGCGATTAAGGAAAAAGGGTGTGTGACAAAACTAAAGAATGTCCCTTAATAGAGTGGTGCTATTTAGGCAGCGAGGCAAGGAAGAAGGTATGAGGGTTTTTCTTTCCTCTGAGGCTCACCACTGAGAGCACTGACTTTTCTTGTCAGCCAGCGGACTTGATTTACAGGAGAATATGGAACCAAGGTTCTAGTCCACTCCCCTGTACTCCCCCTCATGATCCATAAACATTAGTAAGTTGGAACTCTGAGCATGCCTTGGGGACCACGTTCGTTGGAATGAAAATTGCTGGAAGATCCTCTTCAGTTTCCAGCTCTAAAGAAGGGCCATGTGCTCGATATTTCCTCTTGGCTTTCTAGACTTCCTCTCCACATTCTCCCCTTGGCCCTGTGTCCTGGGAGACAGATTGAAATTCAGTGGCTTGTATTAATGTTCTCCCTTGTCCTCTGGTTTTTAATTATGTTCATTCAAGAGACAAGGGAAAACAGAAGATAAGTGAGATTGAGGTATAGATTCCCTGAGCCTTTCCCTGCAGTCTGAATGCATCCTTCAACCAAAAGAACATCTCCTATCTGATCATCTTGCAGAGAGAGAGATCAGCCTAAGAAAGGATGCTTTTGGACTCTTACACTGTGATCAAAGGCACATGCAAATGTAGTTGTGGGTAGGAATGGCAGAATATTGATAGATCTCACATGACAGCACCATTTCACTATTCACAGGAGGAAGAAGTAGTAGAGGGAAGGTTTGAGGGGCATGGGAAAGTTAGAGCGCAATGACTTTGGAGATATATAAGTTGAAGCCATCTTTGAAGACTGCATGGAATTGGAGACCATGAATTAGTAATAACATTAATCTTCATGGGTAGCGCTCAGAGCCCTTTAAGTGGGAACAGAAAAGCAATTAGTTGGATATCTGTAAAATTCAGTTCACCAGGCAGAGAAGATGTAAAAAAGAGCACTGAGACTTTGAAGACTTTGGCAAATGAGTGACTGGAGAAATTTATTTCAGGATCATGTAGAGATGACAGCTGAAGGGACAAGGGAGTAGCAGTCCCAAAGAGACTCAAGGAAAAAATGAGGGGAGAACAAAAGATCAAGAGCAGAATCTGTGACTGTATTCCTGAAGTGCATGGTTTTGGTGGAAGGAGGTAGTTCTAGTTCTTGGTGATGACAAGTTCTAGCAGGTGATCCTGGAAATGGAACAGAGGTCACTTGGGTTCAAAAGGTCAGTAAAGGGAAAGCATTTTTTCTTCTACTGTAATAATTAGGAAGATTGTCAACCATTGCCTGGTACTTCAGTAGCTTTTAACAGATGAAGGGTGAGTGTTTGATGGTCATGAGGGTTGAAGGTGGATGGTATCAGCTTCAAAGCAACATGTTTTTGTGCATAAGAGGGTGGAATAATGGTCTAAAAGCATTACTAGGTACCAGGAGGATGCCCCCTCCATCTCCTGACTTTAATGTATGTGGAGAACATGCCACTGCCCCTCCAAGCAACACTTCCAGAGAACCAGGTTTCAACATAGCCAGGAGATCAAGGAAATATTAAATGGTGAGATCCAGGAAACAGAAAAATTCTTTTGTCATGGATCCGGGATGCATCAAAAGGGATTAGGAAGGAGAAGATTAAGGAAAATTTGGATTGAAAGAGATATAAGCAGACTTTCATATACTTTAGCCACTGACTTTTCAGAATGCGGGGAGTGATGACTTTGGGTAGCCTCATCCAAGTACTCTGGTGCTGGACAGGGCTGGGGAGGAGGAAATGTGCCCCATTCTCTATGGGAGAAGTTAGAAGAGACTGCAGGATTCACTGACCTTTGGGGAATTCCTAATCCAGTGAGAAAGTAGGCATAGGGATTAGTTCATATCTTCAGTTCTTAGCTACAATGATTTTCTCAAACTTTTTGATAGCAAGAATCCCTTTAATACTTCTTAGAATTATAAAGTCCTCCAAAGACTTTTTGTTTGTGTGAATATATATATATATATATATATATATATTTGTACATATATATATATATAATTAAAACAGATTATTTTAAAAGACTGATTTATGTTATTTTTAAAAAAGTGATTCTAAGCCAATTTCCTGCTTTGTAGTAAAAATTAACTTGTTAACAAAGCTTTAATCTCAATAGAAACCAATTAACTTTTTAGAGGATATCCTTTGGATTGAAAGCATCTACCCTTTCTTTTCATTGAGCTTTTATATACTTCCTAAATTGTAGATGAGTAATAGGCAAGCAAATTCTTTCCTATCTGATAAAGATTATACTAAAAATCCTGTTTTACCTCAATTTGCAATTCATTTCTGCCTACTTTTATCCCATATGAACTGAAGTTTAACTTCTTTTTTGAACAGTTCATAATATCAGCCTTGTTCTCTCACTGACTAAAGAGTAGAAAAAAATCTTTAACCTGCATTCATTTTTACATCTATATGAGAGTCATGTCATGCTATTACATTTGTTTTTGAAAACTATCTTTTAGCAAACTATATTTTCTAAAACAAAAAGAAATGTGAGAAGAGGGGGGTTGCTTTACACTTCTGCAAATCTTTTCAATGTCTGTCATAATAAAAGACAGCTGGCTTCTCGTATCTGATTCTGCAGTCAATCTGCTGTAGAAATGTTGTTTTAATTGAAGTATTTGAAGAAAATCTGGCCTCATGCAGATATGTATTTGGGAGAAGGAGGAGTATTTTAATAGCCTTTTCAGATAATTGTAGATATTCTTCTTTATAACTGCATCTAAACTTGCCAAGTTATCGTTTCTTAAAGGTTAGTATCAATGTGGAATCTGAAACCATTTCAATAAACTTTTTATGCTGTTAAAATTCACTGGTCTATCTTTTACTTTGAAAGAATCACTTACCCATGGATGATTTTCTAACATCTCTCATTGGTCATTTGGAAAATATTATTCATGGAGTTATGTAGATCTTCTAAATGGTGACAGCATTCATTATATAATGTATCAAAAAAAACCACATTGCACTGTTAATATCACCACCAATCTCATTGTTAGGACCTTCAGATATTAGGAGACTGTCAAACTTACAGGTTGCTATGTTTCCCAAAATTCTAAATTTTACCTGAAAGCTTGAATTTTATCGCAGATAACAAATGCAGTCAGCTGTTTTCCTTGAAGTGACAGCCTTGCTCACTCATTTTTAGGAAATATTTGCCAAATAGGTTTAAATAGCCATTGGGTCCTCTTCTGTCACTCTTTCATGTAAAAAAGGCATTTTGCAAAGGAAATGGCTATATGGGTACCTTTCCTCCAGATGACCCACCTACTTCCACATGCAGTGCAGTTACTCTAATGTGCACTTTTCATTTTGTCAAGCAGACTATTAAAGACTTACTCTTAAGGATTGAGATTTAAAATTAATAATTTTAACTGCTTCACCAAGGACATTCTCAAGTGAAGCTGGTATTTCTTCTACTATGAGTGGGTGGCAGTGAAGAATCCAGCAGGTACTAGTATAATGCCACTGCCTTGATTCTTTATAAGGTGCAAGAAGTTTTATCTGGTATCGCTTTTGCATCCTCAGTACAAATGTCAATAGTGGGAAGGAAAGTAGCGTCTTAAATATTATTGTGGAAGTGGAAGTACTTTGGGGTTTGCGTACCCCTGAGAGGGCCTCCGGGACCCCTGCAAAGGTGACACAGTTTCAGAACCATGGCCGTTTCCAATATTCTTGCAACTAAATTTACTAGGGAAACCTGTAACTCTGGAGAGACTTCTCTGCCATTTCCATCTCTTTTTCTCTGAGATTTGGCAAAAAGTAAGTTATAAAGGAAGGTTTTATTGGAAGAAGTTTACTGGAGTTGAGCCCCAACGTAGAGTGAGCAACTTCACCGGAGGAATTGAGAAAGAATTGAATGAGAAGACATTAAAGTGGAAAGGAAAAGAAGTTTGACAGAACTGACAGAGAAGAACACTGTTGGTAGAAGGAATGCAATACATTGAAGAGACTTTTTCTATGTTGAGTTGGTCTGCCAGACAAAGACAACCATAACGGTATCAGACGTGAGAGCCTTGCATTTTGAAATATGTATTTAGGTTAGAGAGAAATTTGGGAGCCATCAAAGTATTGTTATTAGTTAGAATCATATCATTGGACATGATCCCATAGAAAATGTGTGGTGTAAGGTATAATGAGGTAAAGGGATGGGAATTTTTCAAGAATATCGACTTCATAGGTGGTCAGAGGAAAAGATGCCAGCAAAAAATTCCATACGAGAACAGTTAGAAATTAGGATTTAAGAAAGAGTAGATACCTGGAATCAAAGGGGGAAAGAATTTAAAGAAGGAAAGTGTGTTCCTAAATGTAAAGAACCTATGTTGAAAACTGTCCATTAAAGATGGTGATGATGGAATAATGGTTGGTAGCCTTTGCTTGGACAGTTTGATCTAAATGTTGAGGGAAGAAGCCATACTGAATGAAGCACGCAGTATGTTCAAGGATCGTAAGATGGAGAAAAGACTGTTAATAGCTCTTGAGAAATTTTACTAGAAAAAAAATGTAAGAGTAGAAGGGGGATAAAGTTGTAGAGAAGATTTTTGTATAATATAAGAGACATGAATATATTTTTAAACTTTAGGAAAGAATACATAGGAGACAATGAAAAAGAAGATGAAATTATAATGAATGGTCCATTAGGAAAGGAAAAGATAGATTCCAAAGGATGAAATAAATTAGACTTACATTGAAGAAGTGATACCTCTGCTCAGTGACTGGGGAGAGACATAGCAACAGATCATTAAGTTGACAGGTACGGAGCAAGAAAGTTGGACATTTTCACACCTGGAAACCTCTCTTCTCTCTGTAAAATAAAAATCAACTTGTCTTTTTAGAGTGAGGCTGGTAAAACTAGAAAGTGTCTCAGCCTGAATTACTCAGCAAACAGAGCCTAGGGCCAAAGACTTATTTCTAGAACTTTATTTGTGTGTTTGGCAGGATGCATGTGGAATAATTCCAAGGAAGTGGGAGAGAAAGAAAATGAACATAAGACCTAGAAGGAGCAGGAAAAGAATGAGAAGGGGCTTCTTGGTATCAATTGCAGCTGATTATTGATATCAGAGGTTCAGCTTCAGAAAGCCATCCAAAATATTGCAGGACAAACTAGGGAGAGAATGAGAATAAAGGGAGAAGAGTTTTCCAGTACCTCCTATTTCCACTGGTCAAAGTTTAGTCCCAGAGCACGTCAACTCCTCACACTATAGTTTGCTAAAATCTCAGTGACTAGGAGATTCCCAGGAGAGCCATAGATGGGAAGTAAGCTGCTGGGTCCATGCAGTGGTATGTGGGGTGACACTAAGGGTCCATGATAAAGGTAAACTCAAGAGATTCTGGCAAGATGTTTAAGAGGTGTCAAAAGAATGAAGTTGACTTGAAAACATCAATGAAGCATTCAAAAGTCAAGTGCTAAGGAAGTTTGTTCCAACTTCTATATAGTGGAAAGTTGACTACATTTCTCTTCTAACAGTTGTAAGGCATCTGGTTTAATTCCTATGTCTTTGATCCTTTTTTTTTTATTTCTCTCTTTCTTCTTATCAAGTCCTGAGTATTCTTTTTTTATTAAGTTCAGTTATTGTACAATCATAGATGCATATAAAGTAACAATACAGTATGCACATGTTCTTAAATCAGAATTACCCCCACAACACCCACACCCCAGTCTCTTGATATGTATATATATATGTATGTATACATTCATATATATACATATATCTCTTGATATATGTATATATATATATATATATATACACACCACACACACACACACACACACACACACACATGCCATGGAGTTCTATTCAGTCACTAAAAAAAATGAAATCATGGCCTTTCTGGTAAATATATGGAAATGGAGAAAATCATGCTGAGTGAAATTAGCCAAACTTAGACACTCAAGGACCCAGTGTTTTCTCTTATATGTGGGAGCTAGAGTACTATATAGGAAAGAGTGAGAGAACAATAAGTTTAGACAATAGACTCGTCTAACACATTACCAGTCGAACTGGGGCAAACTCGCAGACTAGGAGTCCGGGAATAGAGAGGGGGAGAAGGTGGGTGGGGAGGGTAAAGGGGGAATATATGATGTGTGCATGTATGGAAGAGTAACAACAAACCTCTTCAATAGGCAAAAGTATAATTTAAAAAATCTGTTTAAAAAGTTTTTTTTTAAAGTTCAACTGCTCATTTTTAAGAATGAGTAAATTTTTTGAGCAGTATTGGCAGCACACTGAGTTCCATACATTCATTTTGGCCATGATTTGAAAGACTGTGGTATATTCTCTAGAAATATCCAGTGGCCCCAACATAAGAATGATGTCCTACACAGGCTTTATATTGGAGATTTCTGGGATAGAATTAGTGGAAGATTAAAGGAGATAAAATTACAGTTGAAAAATGAATTGAAGGGACCAGGAACTGGAAATCCTGATAGATCTGAAATCTGTTTTAGTAGGAATGAAGAGAAAAAATTGAAGGATATAAATTGAGGTCATAGAATGACATTTTGGAATTTGCTAGTTTTGAGGGGAATATTTTAGTGAGGTGAGAAAGAACCATTCTGAAGTCTTGGGTATAAATTTATGGATCAGAATCAGCACAAAAATTCCATTTAACTTCATTTCAACTATATTGAATATGTTGACCAGATGCAAATATCCAAGATGATTATAAGACATGCGGATGTAAAGTGAAGCTGGGTGCCCAAATTACCAGTGAATGTAGGACAGTAAACCAGAGGTTGGCAAGAAGGAGTAGGAGGGGACATTCACTACTTCTCTTGTCTAGCAGTCAACTGCTTATTGGGCACTGTACTAGGTGCAGGAAAGGCAATAATTAGTAAGATAATCCTCATAATCTGATAGACAAATAGGGAAAACAATATTATAGTACATTAAGATATGTGTTTTAATGAAGTTCCATACACCATGCTCAGGAAATCTTAATAGATGATGCTGAACCTAAATGTTGAACATTGAGAGTTTTTTTTTTAAGAGAGAAGGATAGTGAGAGAGAAACAGAGACAGAGAGAATCAATTTTTATTGAGTTTTTCACATGACTTAGTTGTGTATGTGGGTACTGGGGGTTTGAACTCGTGTACCTGCATGCCAGGCAAGCGCTGTAACTGTCTAGCCACCACTCCAGCCATGAACATTGAGAGTTTTGCAGGTGAGAAAGGAAAAACGGAATTCAAAGCATATGGAAGAACATAATCATAGCTACTGTGGAAGAAATTCAGTAGAAAGAGATCATGAAGTATTGATGAACTTGGTTATTTTGATGACTTTAAAAATATATTCCTGTTTTGATCATTACTTAGAAATTCTTCTAAGTTTTTTGTATTTTTGTTGCAATGTACAAATTTGTATGTGAATATATAATTTAATTACAAAAGTAATTCACAGTTCAGTCTGTTTATTTTTTTGGCATTTACATTTCTTAGCTATTGGGAGCTCTGAAGAAGAATTACAAAAGTCAGTTGATACAGGATCATTTGCCTTGCTCTGAATCCAAGGGTTGCAGGAGGGGACTGCAGGTCTCTTGGGAACCAGGACTGGGCACTGTGCTCTAGGATAAATAAGTTACAAACAAATGTCTAGAGTCCTGAAGACAAGCCAAAGCCATAAATGAAAATCAAGGTGTTATCTCTAGAGTTATCTGCATACTTTATGGGTAAGGTACTTGCTGGTTGTTTTCCCTTATTTTTACTATTTCTGGAGGAAAATTAGCTCATTTTATTTTAATGGCATTGGTTTCACTTCCAATTTATAGAGAAGCAACAAAAAAGGAGAACAACCTTATAAACTATCATGAGTTCTTTAAAATGTTCCTGTGAATAAGTGATCACATCCTGGGGTCCTTGAAGTCTTCTCCCTGCTTGTCAATGGTCACTAACTGATGTGCCACCCAACATCAATCACTCCCTTAAACTCAATTTTAGCAAAGAGTGGAGACAGCCAAGGATGAATCATGGAATCCAGCAGGCCATAGGTACCAGCTTCCTGACTAAGCTATTCACTGATTGTGTGACCAAGACAGGTACTGCCTACAGGCAGATATTTTGTTTCTCACAAAGTCAAGTCTCAGCAGTGAAATTAAACCTAGGCATAGCTCTAATGGAGTAAACATGGATTCTTCAACATTAAGAGCTTCAGTCACCAGGATTTCCTTACATAGCTTTGACCCTTTGAAGAGTCAAAATTTGCATTTCCCTGAATTGTAAATGGCCCTGCAAGGATCTTTCAAACCTACCTCCTAACTATAGTTTTCCAGGTCCTAGAGTCTCTTGTTTATCCATGTGTCCCTCCAACCCCCTGCTCATGAATCTCCAGAGTCTTCACCAAATTCTCAAAAAGACCATTATTCCAGAAAAAGTTGCAGGGCAGATTTCATTATGCTGGTTCCTTAACACCAATGGTTCCAACTGGAAAGCACAGGAATGTGTAGGTGAGAAACAAATTTGTTCAATCAATCAGTGATTTGAGAGCAAGTTAAAAAGTAGAGATGTATTGGGAAGGGGGGTAGGGATAAGGGCAGGTAATTGGGGGGCTCTTGGGGATAAATCTAATTTTCAGTATTTATTATATATTATTTTATTTCATTAGAAGCTTGTTTGATTGTTCCACAAATAAATTTCTGAATAAAAAAAGAATTTCAAAAAAATAAATAAAAATAGAAATAGTAGGCACCTTTTAAGATATAAAAAAAAGTATGCGCTCTCAATTGGAAGTTAGAGAAGTCTTGTTCATTGCATTTCATCATGTACAAAAGCAAATATGCTATTTTTTCTTTCTATCTTTTTATTTTTAATTGACAGAATAATTATATATATTTATGGATAGGGTGTAACATTTCAATACATGAATACAATGTGCAGTGATCAGTCACGGTAATTTGCCTATCCATCATCTCAGATATTTATCATTTGTTTTTAGAATATTCAAAATCTCTCTATTAGTTATTTTTAAATATTCAATCGTTATGAACCAAAACATCCTTCAGTGCAACAGAACATTAGGAGTTATTCCTCCCATTCAACTGCATACCTCTGTATCAACTAACCATCCTTTCTTCTTCCCTGCCTTCTCCATACTCTTCCCAGGCTTTGGCAATCACTCTTCCATTCTCTGTTTCTATGAAATCAGCTTTTTAGTGTGGACAGTTAGTATTCGTCTTTCTGCGTCTGATTTATTTCACCTAATATCGAACATAATATCTTCCAGTTCCATCTATGTTGCACAGATATTAGAACTTCATTCTTTTTTTGCTGCATAGTATTTGGTTGTGCACATGTGGCATATTTTCTTTATCCATTCATCCTTTGATGAACAACTAGGTTGAGTTCACATCTTGGCTGTTGTGAACGGTGCTGCAACTGAAAATGCTAGTGCAGGAATTTCTTCAACATATTGATTTTATTTCCTTTGGGTATATACCCAGGAGTCAGATTGCTGGGTCCTATGGCATTCTGTCTCTCTCTAGTCTTTTAAGGAGCATTTATACTATTTTCCGTAATAGCCAAAGAATGTGGTAGAGTTGTTTTGTTACTAAATCATCCACTGTCCCTCAATGAATGTTCTGAATCTGAGAAAATCCCTGGCAATAATCACCTGCAATTCAGAGGAAAATCAAAATGATATTCACACAGTGAAGCTCATGGCATTGGTCAAGTGAATCCAAAATAAGGAGAGTGTTTTGAGATATGATTGATAATGTACTTCTTTAGGAATCCAATCTCTCATCAAAAAGAGGTAGAGGAAAATTAAATGATTCAGAGAAGTCTCTCCAACAACATAGATTCCAAAAATTTCTCCGTAATATTTCATTTCAGATAAGGTACTTGCATTTTTAGTAAAAGGCAAATGATTTATAAAATCTGAAGAGAATCCAGGAGAAACCAGAGACAAAAGTATTGGTGCCTGCATTCTGCTTTTTTTTCCTTTTCTTTTTTACCAAGGATCGAGAGATTGAACCCAGGATCCTTTAATCACTGAGCAACATCCCCAGCCCTCTTTATTTTTTATCTTGAGACAGGGTCTCACCAAGTTGCTTAGGGCCCTGCTAAATTGTGAACTTGCAATCCTCCTGCCTCAGTCTCCCAAACTGCTAGGATTATAGATGTGCACCACTGTGCCCATTGGCACTGCCTCTTTCCATCTCAGTTTCCTCATTTGTGAAGCAAGTAGTTTGAGCCAGATTAAGATTTTCCAAAGTTTAGTCATAAAATTCTCTGCATAGAATCATCTAGAGTTTTTCATCAAGCTGCAAATTCCTCAGGTGAATCTCAAAATCATCATACTTATGAAGAAGAGTCAAACAGAAAAGGCTGTATGCAGCATGGTTAATTTATATAAAATCCCAGAAAAGGAAAAATTGTAGCAACAAAAAGCAGATGAGCAGATGCCTGGAGCTACAGGAGAGGGCAGGGAGAAGATGCACTGCAGAGGGCGAGAGAAACTTTGTAGGAGATATAACTGCTTTACATCTTGATTATGGTAGAGAGTGCGTAGTTGTATACAGTTACCAAAAATCACCAGACTATATACCTCAAACGAGTGAATTTTACAGTATGGAATTGAGATCTCACTTAACATTTTGCAAATTTCCGGGGCTTATCAGAATCTGAATTTTTAACAACCTCCTTCAGTGAATGTTTTATTCACTAAAAATTGGGAACTACTGAATTTAATAATTTATTCATCCCTTACAAATTTAGGATTCCATAAAACTCCAATTTAGGTGACAGAGGCAAAACGTTCCGTGATATCAAAGATAGATGGCCAAGGATATTTTTAGCTGTTATTCAGACTATGAAATATATGAAAGACTAAGAACTCTAAAAGTTTAAAAAGAAAATTTATTAAAGCTTGGCAAACCTCCATCTAGGGAACAGATTTAGAAAAAGATTTAGCTGCATGCTTACAGTCCCAGCTACTCAGGAGGCTCAGGTTGGAGGATTGCAAATTAGAGGCCAACCTGGGTAACTTAGCATTAAAATAACTGGAATTCAGCTCATGGTAGAACATTTTCCTAGCATGTGCGAGGCCCTGTGTTCAATCTCCTGTACCAGGAAGGAAGAAAGGAGAGAGACAGAGACAGACAGACAGACAGACAGGCAGGCAGGAAAAAATAAGAAGATTCAGAAGAATGATTTAGCGTGTTGGCTAGGACATCTTTGAGGGCTGGGCTTATATCTGCCCATACCTGGGAAGAGATCCCTTCTCCTCTGGCTACATCCACTTACTCTCAGATTTCAAAAGAATGCAGGTTTCAAAAGCAAGATTAACCAAAAGAGACATTTTTTTAAAGGAAGAGGGGACAGTGAGAGTGAAAGAAAGAGAGAAGCAAATTTTTTAATTTAGTTTTTCATGTGACTTTCATTCCTCTGACACTTTGTTGTGTACATGGTGCTGGGGTTTGAACTCATGTACTCACACATGCGAGGCAAGGGCTGTAACCACCAAGCCACTGCTCTAGCCCCCAAAAGCGACATTTTGTTTTGTTTTATTTTTCTTTGCCTACCAGCTTCATTCTCATTTCTGTTAACCTGGGTTTTAATCAATGTAGTAAGCAATGAATCCTCATCTAAATCTCCCAGGCCTATCATGCTGTTGGAGAAATATAACACAGGGGTCTGCCTAAAGCCCCTCGGAACACTGCTGATCGCCCTCACCAGAGCAGAGCATGGAAGAGGCTGGAATTCGAACTCTTCTGCAGCTCATGTGGATTATGACATCATCCAAGTTAATTGATTGCATTCCTATCTACCTCCATTTGGGACCATGCATTATGCAGAATATGTTTTTGTTAACTCAAAACAAAAAGTGCTCACCCTCTGGAGCAGAGCCATGGTGTCTGAGATCACGTTATTGATGGCTAACTGCTATCCTTTACTGGGGAGGGACCAGGAGCTGCCAGTTGTTGCCTGGAAACAGCCTCAGAGTAGGCTGAGGAGACCACGAGAAGTTCCAAAAACCAAAGAGGATTTCAACACTTGGAGTATAATAAATGAACTGTACCTCAACAAATAAATGCTACAGAAAGAAAGACCATTAGCTAAGCCAAAATGAGAAGAAGAAATGAACTAGGAATGACCAGGCTCAGATATACAAACAGGTCACTTTGGTCAGCAGAGGAAAATCAGATCATGGGTTCCCTCTTTCCCACCTTTTTGGCTGCCTAACTTCTTGTTTCTGCCCCCATTCCCTTCTTCTCCCTCTGCCTCCCCCCATCCCTCTTTTCCTTGGTTCAACATTTAAATGAAAAGCATTTAAACAGGGCCAAAAGGAGGATGGACAAAGAAGAGAATATGAAAACTACAATTCCTTTGGAGGACCTTATACTCCAGTGAGAGGTCATACAAGAGGGACAATGACAATCAAATATAAACAACCTTTACTGCAACTAGGTGCCACAGGAGCCCAGAAGAGCAAGTCCCTATTTCTCTCTAGGCATTTTCCTCACCTTATATCAGTGTTTCTTATTCAGGGAGGATTTTTGTCTTCTAGTGGACATTTGGCAGTATCTGGAGACAGCTATGATAAAAGGACTAGATGGAAGGAGTAGAGAAAGTCTTTAGGTGGTGATGTGGTTTGACACTTGTGGAAGGAGAGCGGCAAGGGGAAAGGATAGGTCTCAGACTGTAGTGCAGCTCTACAAAAGCCCTGGTCCAGTTGGTGGTGAATCCCTGAGCAGACACTGATGTTTTGGGCAAGAGTGGTCCATCTCTGTTGTCCTCTCACTTCTGCTCATGTCTAAGAGGTGCCCAGGAAGACTGTAGCCATAGCAACAATGCCACAGTGGATCTGGAAGTGTGGCCGCAGAAGCTGTAGCTAACAGTGTTTCTCAGCAGAATCTTCAGAAAATGAACCTCATGTCCGCCAAGGACAGACTTTGACTTTCTGGCTGTGCTGCTGCGCGGGATCTGTTAAAGGTGTCCATCTGTCTTCCAAAGCATTAGGCTGCACCTTGGCACTGACTAAGAGAATGTGTAACACCTGAAAATCTTCTTCCTGAAGCCTTTTTGTTTATAAAGCTGCTGTCCTGATATTTGGAATATATCTGTAAAATAATAGAAGAAACACTTTTCCTTCTATGTTGCAAGTTAGGTGCAGAAGAGTTCTGAATATATATGTCTCTGAGACTGTAGCCTCTTGCCCTGAAATGTCAATAAAAGGGGTTAGAAACACACACACACACACACATATATATATATATATTTTTTTTTTTCCTATAATGATTAAGTTATCTGCTCAGGGCACTGGCTGCAGTTGGCTGAAACCACCTTCCTGTATCTAGTCCATCACCAAAGGATCAGCTTCAACACCAGGAGGCAGGATCTTTCCTATGTTTGAAGGATCATCTCTTGGGAGATCATGGAATGCCATGCAGGATATATATAATATTTTATGTCATTTTATTTGGGAGAATACAAGAAGGCAGTGAAGCCCCTGTACTGCTTCCATCTCTCTTGGCATCTCGGTTTTGGCAAGCGTGAAACATCACATGGGGGCCTTCTGCCTTTTGTGATTATATCCTAGAAGAAAACATGGTTCTCCTGTTATGATGCTGATTGCGATAGAGCCTTCCTCGAGAGAGACTTTTCAAAGCAGAAACCCACAGTCCCAGCCACCAGCCAGAGCATGCTGTCTGCAGAATTAATGCAATCTGCCCTCTCACTTCCAAAGAAGACTCCTTATAGTCACACAGCTGGTGTTTGAGAGCGTTCACAGGTGGACAATCAAAAGCCACTCCAGGTGGGGAGGTAGCAATAAGATGTGGAGTATTATACAGTCCTGGGTGGAATGTCTCAAAATCCAACTGCCAAGAGGAGCTCCTCAGAAATAGAAGACAGAAGGTTAAAAAAGGAACACAGATTCTGTGTTGGTTGGAGTTGGTTTGCTCACTTACACTGTGTGTGTGTGTGTGTGTGTGTGTGTGTGTGTGGCATTTTGAGGAAGTCATCTTAGCATTAAACCTCACAGTAAAAATGCTCTAGTTGACACCCAACTTCAGGAAATTAGAAAGGAACAGAATACATTTTGCCAGCAAGCTCATGGCATTTATAAAATCCCATCACATTAGCTCATGAAATCCCCATATTGAAATGACCCCATATCAGACAATTTCCTTTGGGGGAACCACTCACAGGAGGTAGTTTATAGGAAAAATCCCAAGCTGAGGATGCATGAGGTTTCTTATATTATTTTTTTCAGAGGATCTGACACATTTATTTTATCTGGAAATGATTGTGGGGGGGCAAACTATTGCACTATGTGTCATCAATGTCAGAAGAGTTCTCATACACAAACACTCAGTAATGACTTTAAAAAGTGATTATGAACTAGTTCATTACTTGATGCAGCACATAGTACAGTAATAATCCAAATTGCCTGTGACTTATGAGTATATTTGGCAACAGCCACTAGTTCCCACTGTAGTGTGAAATTAACACCACAGACTGTAGCTGTGGCATTTATTGAGCACAAGGGAGCTGATTATAGCCTCATAAATTCAAAGGCAACCTCTGCTATTACTTAATTAGAATCAGTATGTATGCATAAATTACAGTAGCAATAACTAGTACTGCTATAGTTAAAGGTTTGTCAGCTTCCTTATTACACAACAATTCCTTATTTTTTCACATAAACCTATAATTCAGGAAGGTTGTAAGTTGTCTGTAAAAATTGCTCAGAGGGGTTTTTTGGCACATGACATCTTGGAGGTCAACAGTGTTTTGTTTTTAAGTAAACTTTTAAAATATTAATCTTGTCCTTTTGGGATTTTTTTCCCCTTAGGAATCCCTAATCCACCCCTAATAATAAATTGTTTAGGCTACATAGGCATGTTTTTAGAGTACAAAATTTTATCTTAAAATAAGTATTGTCCTGATACCTTATCTTCTAGGATTTTCTCATTTTTTAAGTTATTATGAACCATAAGTTATACATATATGCACATCCTCTTAATGACCATTAGAATATTACCCTCCAAATTAATTTCTATTATTTGGTAATATACATATAATACTTTTGAATAGTTAAAAATTGATGTGCACATTTTCTTCAGAGTCCAGCTTTCAAAATTTTTTGGCCTTACGTTTTCTCATATGCACATGAGCCTCATTGGAATAGCCCACATATGCCTTGGAATTCTATCAGATTAATCCTCTGAAATACTTCAGAAAGATAAAATTATCAGAGTTGCCTGATATCTTTGTATGATGCAAATGCATATTCCAAACAAAAAGGTAATTTTTAGCTATAGGAAGAGCCAAATGTGATAAATTATCAGGGAAATAGTTGATCAAGAATGTGGAACAGGTCCATGAAATAAAATGAATCCATTAATTTTTTGGCATTATACTGTGTTTCTTAAATATCATTTGGCTAAATTAACAATTTTTCAACTACATGTTTTTTTTCTACTGTGTAGATGCTACCTAATTCATTTACATAGATAAAGCCACATTGTTTACAAAATGAGAAATTGGATATAAAGAGGCAGGATAGCTTGCTTTCTGCTTTCAATTACAGCCACTAATCCTTTTATTCTCCAGATGGATACAGCCATGGATATGGCCTAGACTTTAGCAGTATAATATTTTTTTAAATTACATTTTCAAATTTATCCCTGTGCAGTTTTTTTTTGTTTTTTTGTTTTTTTTTTTTTAAAGAGAGAGGGACAGTGAGAGAGACAGAGAAAGAGAGAAACAACTTTATTTAGTGTTTCACATGGCCTTAGTTGCTCCAACACTCAGTTGTGTACGTGGTGCTGGGGTTTGAACCTGGGTCCTCGTGCTTGCCAGGCAAGCGCCGAAATCGCTGAGCCACCGCTCCAGCCCCCCTGTGCAGTTTTAAAACACATCAGGCTGATGATGTGAAATAGCGGATGTACTACTACCAGCATCAGATTATCATCAATGTTGTTTTTATCCGTTCTAAAAAGTACTTTTCCAGCCTGCTTCTCTTGGGGGTTGTTGGAGTATAGGTGTCTTAATGGTAGGAACACAAAGTGACAAACTTTTCTTACCCGTACGCAGAAATAAACAAACAGTAGTTTTGTTCTGGGTAAGTGCAAAGGTAAAGAGCTATGATCATACCTGCACTTGACTGTCACCGGTAAGAGATTGTACAAGGCTGTCTTTAAAAATAAATTTTAGGGACAGATTTTAACAAAGAAATTCAATTATTAGTATCATTGTCTCTGCTTTTCCATACAGAATGTCTACTTGACCTCAAAAATTTAAAACCAGGTTAGGTCACCCACAGACCATACAGATGACTACCAGCAGGAAGGGGCTGCTGGGCATTGTATCACTGCATATTGATGTGTGCACTTACAAATTCAGCCACCTAAATTATAACTGGGTTGATTCTGTTTAATTCCATCAAACACTTATAAGCTCTTATGATGAAGAGTAGAGGAAAATATTGCTGGACAATAGCAGCAGTAATAAGTGTGTGGTTATAAAAATGCCAAGAAATCACTGTAGATAAGCTCAATTTATCCAGAGGGAGTGCAGAACATAGAACTTTTCCTGTCTGGAATAATTTCTGAATTTCTTATATGACCAAACTAAAAAGAAGGGAGAGAGCTTTCTTATTTTGTGCTTCATGTTAGAGGTCATCACTTGTGACACTGAAGAACAATACAAAGAATACTGAGAAAGCTGTAGTTTAAGAAATTCAGACCATCTTTATTTTGTAAGAAAAACCTACAAGAAGGTTAAATTTAATCCAAACTCCCCGTCCATAAAATATTTTGAGTATTTCTTCTGTAATGGAGTTGGAGAGATGTAGGGGGTGGGAGAGCAGTGCGTCTATATGAAGCTGCCTCACAAATTTTCTTTATTGCCTCCTCCTTCCTCCAGATGGACAGGTGGCACTGGGACATGTGGGGATGCAAACGGCAGAACCTGGAGACAAAATAACTGAACCTAATGGTAGAGGGCAGTGCAAAAAGCAAGACTGGGAAGAAATTGCTCAGGAAGATCTTGGAGAGAACCAGGAAAGCAAGACACCCTCTAAGATTTGTTATACGATGTGCTATGTAACCTCAAGGGACTGCCAGGGAGGATTTGCCTCCCTTAGCGGCTTGCTCTGAGTCAGTTTTGTGTCCGTCCTGGGTACAGCAGCAAGGTGAATAGGTTCACCGGCTGCACGCAGGTTTGCATTTTGGAATGAATGGGCTTTGATCCTGTCCTGTGCATACTGTAGCAGAAAGGCATACTTTTTTTTTTTAAGAAAGAGGGACAGTGAAAGTAAGAGAGAGAGAGAGAGAGAGAGAAAGAGAGAGAGAGAGAATCAATTTTATTTAGTTTTCATGTGGCTCTTGTTGCTCTGATTCTTCGTTGTGTACCTGGTGCTGGGGTTTGAACCCCTGTCCTCACTCATGCCAAGCATGCATCGTAACCACTGAACCACTGCTCCAGCAAGAGTCAGTTTTGGAATTTTGGTCAGGTTACCAGATTTAGCAAATAAAAAGATAGAATTTTTATTAAATTTGAATTTCAGATAAATATAAAGATGTCTACTATTACCTGGGACATACTAATACTAAAAATTTTGTTCTTTAGCCAGAATAGCCATTTTTTAAACTTGTTGAATTCAATAATCTGCTGTAGGGAAGACTCAAAGACAGATGGGGTGAGGGGCAGAAGAGATGGGCATTATTTTCTCTGCACTGAAATTAAAACTCAGTTCTGACAGTGTTACCAATACTCACTCTGGTTTTAAAAATTGCACTCTTAGTAGGGAATATGAATGCTTGTTTACTAAGTTCTAGATGTCTAGGAAAGGGGTAGCAGGATAACATGAAATGATGAAAGCCCGCATGCATACAATATAGGAGAATAACTTTTATTTCTTAAAAGGTGATTTAGTACAGTTTATCACACAGAGCCATAAAAGCTCCAAAATGACTGGCTAATTTATATAAAGAAGAAACTCTAGGATGTGCCTTTGAGAATTTTCCTAAGAATTCATCTGTATTTACTGAATTTCCAAATCTGCAATAAACTAGGAGGACTGGTTGCTGTGTCAACATTTATGTGCTATTTCTGAGGCTTTATTTCATTGTTTTCTTATGCTAAAAACAAGCCAATTACACAATAAAGTAAAACAAATATTACTTCAGAAAATCAGTAAGTAGATATTTTGTATAGGTCCTAATATGCGTGGAAACAGAAACAGACATAACCCTTCTGGCACCTTATTACTAAAGATTTCACAAATAGGAAATGAACTACCAAACTGAATTGTCTTTGTCCTCTTGGTTTGCCTTCATTAAGTGACCACAAAGAATATCCAGCCAAGTCTTCCGGGGTATAAATGTCTTTCAGGTGAGAATATTGCTTCTAGAAGCACTTGGTCCATGACATTTCTGCATATGAAAAATGTTTTTCTCATAAACTTCAACCCCTCAACCAAGACTAAGAAACAAACATACACACACTTATTTTTTGCAGTGCTGGAATCAAACCTAGGACCTCACATATGCTAATATTTTGAATGGATCATAATGCTCATCAAAAATTAGGCTTATTTCTCTAGGACAAAAAAATGCCACCCATGAAGAAAATAAATAATGCTGGACAGGTTGTGGAGAGATAGCCATACTAGCACACTGTTGGTGGAACTGCAGGCTGGTACAGCCCCTCTGGAAAGCAATATGGAGAATCCTCAAAAAACTAGGGATGAGCCCACCACATGATCCTGCTATTCCTCTCCTGGGTATTTTTTCAGGGGATTTAGAATTAGCACACTACAGCGACACAGCAATATCTATGTTCATAGCAGCTCAATTTACAATAGCTAAATTATGGAAACAACCCAGATGTGTCTCACTGGATGAATGGATCCAAAAACTGGTAGATATATACCATGGAGTTTTACTCAGCAGTTAGAAACAATGATATTGCAGCCTTTGAAGGTAAATGGATGGCTATGGAAGAAATTATGCTGAGTGAAATCAGCATAACCCAGAGATCCAAAGGTCGAATGTCTTCACTCATCTGTGGAGGCTGGAACTAGATGCTGGCCATTGAGAAAGGAGGTCTATTATCATGTGTTAAATCTGGATAAGGCGTAATGTTATACAACCTAATACCTTTTTAGAGATGTTTTGGGAAGGGGAGGGGAGGGATAAGGGTGGGTAATTGGGGAGGCACTCTTGGGGGTAAATCTAATCTTCAGAATATATATATATACATACATATATATATATATAATATTATTTCATTAAAAGATTGTGTGATTGTTCAACAACAAAAAAGAACCATTAAAAAAAAAAGAAATGCCTCCCAAATATTCTGTTACCAGAGATGGCAGCTCCATTTTTACTGTCAAATAGGCCAATGCCACTGTCTTTTACCAAACTCATCTCCTTTTGTCTTTCTTCCTCTCTTCGCTGTTGTTGTTGTGGTGGTGGTGGTAGTGGTGGTGGTGGGGATTAAACCCAGGACCCCACACATGACAGAAAAACAAGCAATCACTAAGCTACACTCCCAGCTCTCCTTGTGTTTGTTTGTAAATGTTCCATGCCCTGAAAACCCTCTGGCAGCCAATCACTGTTGGTGTACATTAACTGCAAGTGGGATTGTGAATGATGTTGAGGAATGAGCTATTTGAGGGAAAAGGCGATGATGATGCTATCAGGAGTAGATACTTACTATTTTGGTCTGCCCAGCATCCCTTTCCAAGGATGTTTTGGCAAGTGTTCCTCCTTTCCTTTGGGAATTTCTGTCCCCTTCTCTTTATGGTTTTAGTGAATGTGTCAACTAGTATGCAACACACACACACACACACACACACACACACACACACACACATACATGCAGACACATGTTTCAGATATGGGCTCAACAATGGTTAAGTGTCTTAATCAAGTAGGATCAAACTGAGTTTTAGAGAAGTAGACCTTTGCGAATTTGTCTTCAAAGATACTTCATAACACTTGGGGAAAAGAGAATTTTATGCTAAAGATGAATTACAACCATAGTGCCTCCTAAAATGATATTCAAAGGTTATTTTCTTTCCTATTGGTTGCTAAGAAACACTGAGTATTATATTCCCATGAGAGTCAGTAGTGATCATCAGGGAGTGATTTTCAAAATATTTAACATGGTATCAAATCCAGAACCCACTAATCAGAATGCCAAACTTTTAGTTGTTGGAGATATCAGAGGAATGGGTGAGATGATTGGGTTACAGGGCAAAGAGAAACGTCAGGAGACGGAAGTGGGGCAATGGCTCTTTACTAGTTAGTAAGGTAATACAGTTGTCCTTCATAATCTGCAGGGAATTGGTTCCAAGATCCCCTATGGGTACCAAAATATCAGGACATTCAAATCCCTGATATAAAATGGCATCCTATTTGCATACAATTTTCACACATCCTCAGCAGGGCATGGTGCATGTGCCTGTAATCCCAGAGACTCAGAAGGCTGAGGCAGGAGGATTGCAAGTTGGAGGTTAGCCTCAGTAACTAAGTGAGACCCTTTGTTTCAAAATAAAAAATAAAAAGGACTGGGGATGTATCTCAGTGGTAAAGTACCCTTGGGTTCATTCCCTAGCCCAGTACTAAATAAAAAAGAAGAAAAGGAATAAAAGAAAACAAAACTTTCATGCATCTTTTCATGTACTCTAAATCATCTCTGGATTACTTAGAATACCTAATACAATGTACGTAGTGGTTACACTATTGTTTGGGGAACAACGTTGAGACAAAGGAGTCTGTACATCTTTCAGCACAGATGTAGTGTTCTAAAACATATTTTCAACCTACACTTAGTTGAATCTGTGGATATGGAACCCACAGATACAGAGGACTGACCATGTTTCAATATTTAGCAAGCAATAGGACCATCCTGGGTGTTTGCCTGTTGAAGAGAAGCCTTGGGTTTCGCTGCTTTGATCCTCGGAGCTGGGAGCCTGCAGCCACTTTTCTCTAAAGCCTCTCTATTTCTCCTGCCAGGTCTCTTGGGAGTCTGGTCTAGCCCAGGTTGACCAGAAAAAAAGAGGCTGGAATCCAGACGTACAACTTTTCATATGTGGCCAAAGCAGGTTCTTAACATTTTCTAGACTTTCGAGAGATTTCTCTGATATTTTTTCACATTAATTTTGCTTTTCTTCTCTTTTGCTCAGTGTACCTGCCTCCCCATATTTCACCAGAGGCTGAAGCTGAACAAAAGACTCAGGCCAGATGCTCAAGCAAATCTCAGCATGTGCACTTGAAAGGAGACCCTTTCCAGACGGAGCAATCCCTGCCAAGCCAAGCTGTGGAAGGAGATAATGATGCCTCAAAGACTGAAATAAAAGATGGAGGTAGAGACAGCTACTAGGAGAAAAAAAGGAGGCAGAAATGGCAGAGCGAGGCACAAAAGCAATAGGTCACTAGAAAATAGACTAGAAAAAATCCACAATGTATGAAATCTCAGACTTAAAGACAAAGCAAAATTCAAGATGCAGAATGCTGTCCAGACACCAGAACTGATAGACCTTGGTGGGAGCAAAGTGGCAGAGATATCACGCCAGAGTCAAGAAATTATGTAGCTGGCTGCCGACAACCTGGTGTATCAGTCCCTAAGGCACTTAAGTTCTTTATGTTCATCTAGATCTCTCCTGAAGAAAGGTGGTTGAGGCTGAGTTGGATTTGATTGGGTTGGACTGGACTGGATTGGACTGGACCGAATCCAATTGAATTGATCTCCAGTGACTGGATCTAGTTTGGCTGAGAAGGCAGGCAGCTCTCAATGACCATAATTAGAGAGTCAGGGAAGAAAAAATGGCACAAATTTCCACACTCTGAGAACAGGTTGGAAGGGAAAAAGAAAACATTTGACTTCTTAATCACAAGATTTGGCCCCAATCATCGGGTGTTTAATGTCTGAAAAGAGTGTCTGGTCAGCCAACTTTCTGTTTTGCACAACTACCCAAATGGGTTTCAGCTGTTCAGTTTCAAAGTTTCTGATTCTAAACCAACTGCATATCTTGGTCTGGTGATCTGAATGTAACTGGAACCTTCATGTTCTTTAATGGAGGAATCTTATATTCTCTCTTTCAGAACTTCCTTGTTCTTCAGTGAGCCAGAATTTAGATCCCTAAATTCTGCCTACGACCACCCAGGTATGTCAGTAGAACATTTTAGGACTTGCTCTTTTTGTGCCTGGAGTCACATTTACCCCAGGTTCGCAGAATAAGTCTACATTGGGATACCATGTCCAGGAAGAAGTTGGTGTTGACCAGAAAAATAGTGCAAAAGAATGTTCTGGTTTCACAAATTTTATTTTTAAATTTCCTCTTTTATTGTTTTTTGTTGTTGTTGTTGCTGCTGCTGTTGTTCCTACACACTGTACCTTTCATGATTTTCTTACAAGTCTTATGAACCTGAGATGACTATACATTAAATCTGTACCTGTGAATAATGTTAGAGCTCAGCTGGCCATGAAACACGAAATTTTATGAGTTACATTCAACCAAATAGAGCAGGAAAGAAGGGAAGATCAGGGCAGGAGATTCATAAAGTCCAGTTCCAGGGACAGGGACTAAAAGGTTTCTGTTTAAGAGTTCATCTGCAAGAATGTAGGAGGAATTCTGCTATGAAAGTCTTTTTAAATAGCTATATCCATTCCAGTAGCCTGATGGAGAAATGAAAGGCACAATGAACTCAGATAGACAGAAAGGCGATACCAGAAAAATCTATTAGATAGCATCAACATCCAATTCTATGAGTGGATTCCGAGCTCCAGTGACCTTTTGGAAAGAAATTGGCTGTGCAAAGAAGTTCAAATGTCCCTACAACCACCATGCTGATTTGAAAGCAGGGTTCTAATTTGAATTAAGGGGAGAAACCAAAAGAGAAACAATGAGAAGAAAAAGCCAGGAATGAAATCTTGGGGTCCTTGTTGACATCACAATTTCAGAATAAATAAATAGATATGAATAAATAAATAAGATTAGCATACCAAAATTTGTCCAGCATCTGGTTAGCATCAAAGCAGACTGGATGGTAGGCAACATTTAGATCCCACTGCGGGAGGAACACAGATATTCCATTTTAGGGTCAAGATAAGAACTGGTCCTTAATATCTTAGGTTAGGACATCACCTCAGGGCAACTAGAGAAGAGAGAGGTAGTGAAACAAGGCAGGTACAGTTGAGGTGACTCACCCCAAGCACTGTGATGTACATCAATGCCAAGCAAGAAACAAACAAATATTAATAAAGCTATGAATTCCAGTCCTTACTAGTGTGTCTTCTCAATCAATGATTCTCAAATTTAATGTACACAGGAATCAACTATGGATCTTAATAAACTACAGGTTCTGATTCAACTGGTCTGGGGAAGAACTTGAGGTTACGTATTTCTAGCAATTTCCCGGGTGATACTGTTGCTCCTCACTCATGGACAGCTCAGTGATGTAGCCAGGGTCTTAACTTGGGCTTCACAATAGCATTCAACAATGCTGATGCCTGGGTCTTGTTTCCAGAGACCCTGATTTAATCGATCTGGATTGGTATTTGGTGTCTGGTGTTCTAAGTTTCCTCAGCTGATTTTACACAGGCACCCACTTAGGGCCACTCCTACTGGATCTCCAGGGGATTGTAGGGCAATGTTGTTTCTTCTTTTATTTTTAATTCTACTGCCACTTTCTCTATTGGCAGTTTCAGGGATGGCAAGTGTTCAGAGTTCCATGCACTCTGGGTATTTCTTCCACCATGAAACACTGCAGGGTAATCAATCTTGTTTCATTTTGTATTTTGTACTTTGATTTATAAGTGATACTGTTGCTTATCTCAGAAATTGTTTATTTTGAACTTTTTTTTTGCTATTAAAAAAGACATCTGAAAATATATCCCTACACTAGTAGGTAGATTAGAAATTTCCGTTTTTTTCTTTCTCCGGCAGTCTTCTCGCAGACCTCTTCTGTTGTGTTCATATCCTTGCGTTGCTTGGATGGTGCCCTAATGATGTGTTTGTTCTCTCATTACCCTCCTAGGCTGAAGCCAAGTCCAAAAGCACATTCTTAGGAAGTTGATGTCTTGTTTAATTCCACATATTTCTCTTCTTAGAGAGAGAGGGCAAACAAGGACAACTATCAGTTGCAAGATGTGTGGAACGCATAGATAATCTAGCACTCTATCGGGAAGCTCATTTATATGAAGAAGATCCAGAAACTATCTTTCCACTTACATCATTCATTCTCTGAAATCTTGCTCCTTCCCAATCTCCTTGCCTCCTCTACTCTCGTTTCACCCCTATTTTCTATTCTCCCAGAACAGAAGGTTTACATCAATTAAAATGTTGGCTTATGAGAACATTGACTCTCTACCAGGCTGATTTTTCCCCTGTTTACTGTCATTCTGCAGCATTCCACAGATTATTCCACCCTAGGCAGTATGCCCACAACTAGTGACGTCCTTGTAGAATAAACAGCTCATGTCTCCTAAGCAGAGATGAATCAAATATATGTGTGCTTTTTCTGCATAAGTATTTTTTAAAGAGAGAGGGGAGGAGGAGTTAATTTTAGTTTTTCATCTTTTTGGTTGTTTTTTCTCCACTTAGTTGAATATGTGGTGCTGTGGATCGAACCCAGATCCTTGTGCATGCCATGCAACCCCCCTACCTCTGAGCCACCCTCTCCAGCCCCTTCATAAGTATTTTTAAATACAATTTAATACATAGATATAAGATTGTTTCTCAGAGCAATTTACAGTAGTGTGTTTCATACTGAAGATCATTACTTATTAGTGAGTGGTGAAATAAATTTGGTAATTATTGACCAGCATTGTTATAATAGATAAGAGCATGGAGGAGAGAAAATGAAATATAAGAGTATCCTACATTGTAAGGTTATTATCCTTTAAAAATGAATCTCCTGTTTCAGTTATTAGATGCAAATTATATTTAAATGTGAGTTGTGTTCAAAAAGATTGAAAGTCACTGTCTTGGAGCAATCATCTGCCAGCCCACTTTTACTCAGAATCTTCCAAAAACTACTATAATTCAAATGATAATTTAATATGATTTTATGATCTTCAGATAAGAAGTCAGCCTGCTCTTTTGGTACAAACAGGCAATCTGCCCATATGTGTTTTTTTTTTTCCTTGTGACTCCTTTAATAGATCAAATCCTCAAGTTTCTGTTTTGAATCAGATCAAAACATTGAATTTTATTTGGTTCTTTTTCTTCCAGTTGTTCCTTATTACTAATTAGACTTCCTAACCACGGAGCTTTTACTCCTCTGCAGACTCTTAATTCCCCCACCATCCTTTCAATAGCTTTTTAAAAAGTTTTTTGAAGTTGTTGTTTCCTCTGTAGAAGGGAAACATTCATGTTTCTTAAAACCCTATGATCCAAAGGAATAGAAATCCCTCGGAGGAGCAGCACCTTGGACGGCTGTCACCAGCAGGTGTTCACAGCAGCTGCCCACAGCTAGGACAGGCTGAAGGGAGTCACTTTGGACCCTCAGCTTTCACATATTTCTCTCCTGGGAAATGCTCCAGCCATTCATCCCTTTCATAACTACCCGCTTCCACCTTACAAAAGATGGCAGAAGTCCCAAAGACTTTTATTAGGGTACATTTCTCCAGGGTGGGAAACCCTACCAGCCACCAAACTGATGAGAAACGTGGGTACAAGCTTTGGGGAGGGGGACAAGTGGATGACAAACCCATGAGTATTTCAGTGGCTTCCAACTCATGCTTTCAAAAAACGGAATAGGTATAAAATCCAGGTTCTAGGTCATTGAAAATAGTCTTTCAAAATATAACATGTGATTTTGATTAACAATTCAAAAGAATGAATGATAGCAAAAATATATGACATCATTGTAATAAAACTCCATTCTCATCTACTTCAATGGTAAACCCTCACTCACATCTAGAAAACAAAAAACCAGAAAAGATGCTGAACACTGTCTCCTTTTAAAATAAGAAGTACTTATAATAATGTGGCTTGATCGGAATAAAATGGCAATATCCGCATCACTAAAAGATTCACTTCCAACAAAATTTTACATTGCATATTTAAGACTTCTCCAAACGTACAATATACTTATTTTTTGAGTAATTGTCTGATACTTATGATTATAATGATAAATAATGTTCAAAAATTTAACCTTTAGAACCTTATGATTACAGAATATATATTGAAATTTACTGAAATTTCAACTTTAATCTATATTTTTATATAGAATTAATCAATAATTGCAATAAATTAAAGACTTTCCAGTGTGAATATATATTACCTTAGGATGAAATTTAGAGGGGAAAAAGCAATGAAAATATACTACCCAAGAAAGCCTGCTCATGCATTTGTTAATGGATAATGATAGACGTACATTCATATGACACGTGGATTATATTGCCTACATTTTAAGAAGTATTGAAACAGCTTAATTTTAATATTCCAAAGTTGAATATTCAGTTATTTAATCTTTTCACCAAAACATTAGAAATTTAAAATCTAAAAGTGATACTTTTCAAAAATGTTTTCCAATTTTTTTTAGAAATTACAAGTAAAAATGTATTAAAAGTCACTGATCTGATTCTCTTATGTCCTTTTTTCAGGAATTTATGAGTACTTTCCCTATTTATTTCTTCTGGTTCATAATTTTCTAGGAGTACACTTCCGCTCACTGCAGCCTCTCACCCTCCAGAGTAGTCTGAGTTGGCTGAGAGCTTTACACTGTTTGGAGCAGTAACTATCAACAGTGGCCAGAGCAAGCAACATAAAATCAGTTCTGCATTAACTTCACGCTCAGACTAGGTCCCAGTGGAGATCATTAACAGAGTGGGGCACTTGATATCAAATATTGTAAATAATAATTCTTGATAACAAGGCACTCTTGGGGAGACTATCTGTGCCTTCAACTGATAAATAAAATGAAAAAGATGGAAATGAAAATGGAAATTAGAATTAATTCTGTTGGAGATCTTGCACCAAGCACAAGTATTTATTGCCTTCTTTTGCATATCCCTGAAAAGGATGGCAAAGAAATACATAAAGGCAATTTTCCCTGATAATAAAGGAAAGGGTCATGGAGAGAACTAGTGGATGAGAGCTCTCAAAACTTTCTGAAGAAACTAAAACTGGTGGAAATAGATAGAGAAAACAGAGTTTCAGAGGACATTTCATCCAAGGAGGGAATTGAGCAGAATCTCAAAGGGACTGTGACATCAAAAGGGAGGATTTCATTGAAAATTTGTTTAATGAACTGCCGTTCTATTAGTTTTCTCCAGGTGAAAATAAATAAATAACATTTCTTTGGAGATATATCAATTAAAGTTTTCTAGTTATAATTTTTTGCTTTTGATCTTAAAATTATCACTTTTCTGTAGTAACTCTCCTAATAATTTACCTTACTTAAATTTTAGTTAGCTTGTTGACATCTCATGCTAAAAACTTTTCTCAAATGACTGATGATATCTGATTATCTGTTCTCACTTAAGAATGAGGTGCTGCTCTGCTCAGAATGACAAAGATCACGAATACAAACAATAAGGCTGGAAAGGATGTGGCGATAAAGGAACCCTTATAACTCTGTGGTGGTACTGTAAACAATACAACCACTCTGGAAAGCAGTGTGGAGACTCCTCAAAAAATTAGGGATGGAACTACCATATGACCCAGCTGTGCCACTCCTGCACTCCTGAGTGTTTTCCCACAAGATATAAATTCAGCATACTACAGTGACAAAGCTACATCAATGTTTAAAGCAGCACAATTCACAATAGCTAACTTATGGAATCAACCCAGATGCCCATCAATGGATGAATGGATCATCAAACACAGATTACCAACTGAACTTGCAGACTAAGGATGTGGGGTATGGTGAGGGGAAAGGAATGAATGTTGGAAGGGTAAAGGGGGGCTATATAATGTGTGCATATATGAAAGTATAACAACGAACCCATTCAACATGTAAAACTACAATGCACTGATAAATAAAAAAGAATGAGGTGCTAGAAGGACAGCATAGAAACTCTGTATAGGGATAAAGTTTGCCAACTGGAAGATTTAGCTTTAGGTTGAATAAAGAGTAAACTATTACATGTCCATGCCCTTGATTTTAGAGTAAGGGGACCTTTATTGTTGGATCTTAAAAGACATGTTTGAAAGGTGAATTGGGAAAACTTCAAGGAATATAGAAAAAAGAGATAATGGGACTTAAAGTTTAAGAAAAAAAATGTTTCTTGGAGACCCATAATCTGTCTAGTGAAAGTTCCAGAAATACAGATTAAAGAAAATGGCAGGGGGGACTCTTCAAGATGGCGATTTGAAGACAAAAGACCTCCCCTGCACCCTCGTGACTGATCAGGATATCTCCGGCTTCTCACCAGTATTTTGAGGTGCGTTTGGGGGACTAGCATTGTGAATCACCAGTCCTAATTTTAGCAGAGGTTCTGGGGAATAGAGACTTAGGAACGACCAGGGATTCTTTGTTCCGCGCTGCCGCTGCAGCGGCTGGCCTGCCGGCCGGCATTTACACTCTCCCGCCTACATTCCCGCCAGCCTGAGTCACTTCTGCAAAAGAAAAACCCACAC